>NC_069435.1:44542715-44575215 GCF_026875155.1 Cherax quadricarinatus | reverse complement strand
CATAATCACTCTTTGTAGAGAGGTGCCCAGAATACAACTGTTGAGAAGTGGACCCCCAGTATACGATATTAATCTGTTCCTGAGTGCTCATCGTATGCCAAAATTATCGGAAGGCGAATTAATTTTCCCCATAAGAAATAATGGGAATCAAATTAATCCGTGCACGACACACAAAAGTGCTATGAAAAAAGAAGTTTTACCACATGAAATATTAAGTTTAATGAACACAAACTGAAGAAGACATGCACAGTTAGTAGTACTCTACTAACAACAGAATACATGACACTTACCTTTAATGAAGATCTGGTAGTAATTGATGGGATGGGAGGAGGGGAGAGTGTTGGAAGTTGTTAATGTTTAGAAGGGGAATCCCCTTCCATTAGGACTTGAGGTAGCAAGTCATTTTCCATGGTTACCTCCCTTCTTCTTTTAATGCCACTAGGACCAGCTTGAGAGTCGCTGGACCTCTGTTGCACAACAAATCTGTCCATAGAGCTCTGTACCTCCCGTTCCTTTACGATTTGTCTAAAATGGGGCACAACATTGTCATTGTAATAGTCACCAGCACGGCTTGCAATAGTTGTGTTAGGGTGATTTTCATCTATAAAGGTTTGCTGTTCAACCCACTTTGCACACATTTCCTTAATTTTTGAAGTAGGCACAATGGATTCCACGACTGGCATAGGCTTCTCAGGGTTAGCCCCAAACCCTTCAAAATCTTTCTTAATTTCCATACTAATTCTCACCCTTTTTACCACAGGGTTGGCACTAGAAGCTTTCTTGGGGCCCATGGTGACTTATTTTGCAGAAACAAGCACCAAAAATACTGTGATAATATGGAATGTACGGAATGTATGCGTAGATGCGAGCACACTGGGTGGCTTGTAAACACTGGCACTCACATGAACGTGTCCCGGACGAATCGCGTGTGGTGGGTTTTTTTAACGAGTGGTGAGGCAAAATTTTTGCATTAAAATGTATCGAATACCGTATTTAACGTATGCCAATGCCATCGAATGTCGGGGGTCCACTGTACTCTGTATATATTCCAAGACAATAGTAAATTGCCAAGGCAGGTGTAAATGTCCACGTATCAGTGTTTGTGACAATTTGAGTACAATTTCAGTACGTAATACAGTGGACCCCCGCATAACGATGGCATCGCATAGCGATTTTTCCGCATAACGATTACTTTTATCGGAAAATTTTTGCCCCGCATACCGATTAAAAACCCGCATACCGATTTTCGTCCGAGACGCGTCCAATGTGCCCTCAGCCAGCCTCACATGTGCCGCTCCGTCCCATTGTTTACCAGCCAGCCTCCGCGGTAACATCCAAGCATACACTCGGAATATTTCGTATTATTACAGTATTTTCGGTGCTGTTTCTGGAAAATAAGTGACCATGGGCCCAAGAAAGCTTCTAGTGCCAACCCTACACCTCAAAGGGTAAAAATTACTATAGAGATGAAGAAAGAGATAATTGATAATTTATGAAAGTGGAGTGCGTATAGCCGACCTAGTCAAGCTGTACAAGAAACCCCAATCAACCATCGCTACTATTGTGGGCACCAGAAAGACAATCAAGGAAGCTGTTCTTGCCAAAGGTTCAACTGTGTTTTCGAAACAAAGATCGCAATTGAGGGAAAGATGTTGAGAGACTCTTATTGGGTGTGGATAAATGAAAAACAGATAGCGGGAGATAGCGTCTCTCAAGCGATCATATGTGAAAAGGCTAGAAGTTGCATGAGGATTTAATTAAAAAATGCCTGCAACTAGTATGATGTGAGTGAATTTAAGGCCAGCAAAGGTTGGTTTGAGAGTTTTAAGAAGCGTAGGGGCCCATCCATAGTGTGATAAGGCATGGTGAGGCTCCCAAAGTTCGGACCACAAAGCGGCTGAAAAATATGTGCAGGAATTCAAGGATACATAGAAACTGAAGGACTAAAAACCTGAACAAGTTTTTTAATTGGGGATGAAACAGGCCTGTTCTGGAAGAAAATTTGCCAAGCAGGACCTACATTACTCAGGAGGAAAGGCACTCCCAGGACATAAGCCTATGAAAGACAGGCTTACTTTGTTGATGTGTGCCAATGCTACTGGTGATTGCAAAGTGAACCCTTTATTAGTGTATCACTCTGAAACTCCCAGAGCGTTCAGGCAAAAGAATGTCCTCAAGGATAATTTGTGTGTGCTGTGGAGGGCAAACAGTAAGGCATGGTCACTAGGAATTTTCTATAACGGGTTTACACCATGCATTTGCCCCCAATGTAAAAAAATTTACCTAACTGAAAAGAAATTAGAACTTAATGCCTCCTGGTGTTAGACAATGCCCCTGGTCATCCTACAGACGTGTCAGAGCGACTTTATGGGGACATGAGCTTCATTAAGGGTGAAGTTTTTGCCTCCTAATACCACTCCTCTCCTGCAGCCCATGGACCAGCAGGTTATTTCCAACTTCAAGAAACTGTACACAAAAGCTCTGTTTGAAAGGTGCTTTGTAATGACCTCAGAAACTAAACTGACTCTAAGAGAGTTTTGGAGAGATCACTTTAATATCCTCAATTGTGTAAACCTTATAGGTAAGGCTTGGGAGGAAAATGACAAAGAGGACCTTGAACTCTGCTTGAAGAAACTGTGGCCAGAATGTTAGACAAAAGGGATTTTGAAGGGTTGAGGCTAAAACCCCGAGAATCCTGTGCCAGTTGAGGAATCCATTGTGGCATTGGGAAAGTCCTTGGGGTTGGAGGTTAGTGGGGAGATGTGGAAGAGTTGGTGGAGGGGACAATGAAGAACTAACCACTGATGAGCTGCTAGATCAACTTCAACAGCAAGAGGCCACACCTAGGAAATTGCTTCGGAGGAGGGGAGAGAGAAATTGAAGAAGTTGCCTACTTCAAAAAATTAAGGAAAATCTGTGCTAAGTGGCTTGAAGTGCAAACCTTCATGGATGAAAATCACCTCACACAGCTATTGCAAGCCGTGCTGGTGATTATTACACTGACAATGTTGTGAAACACTTTAGGGAAGTCATAAAGGAACGAGAGGGACAGGCCACTATGGACAGATATCTTGTGCGAAAAAAGTCCAGTGACTCTGAAGCTGGCCCTATGGCATTAAAAGAAGAAGGGAAGTAACCCCAGAAAAGGACTACTACCTCAAGTCCTAATGGAAGGGGATTCCCCTTCTAAACAGTAAGAAGATATTGCCCCTCCCCTCCTCCCATCCCATCAATCATCACCAGATCTTCAATAAAAGTAAGTGTCATTTAATTGTGCATGCCTTTTTCAGTTTGTGTGTATTAAAATTAACATTTCATGTGGTAAAAAAAATTTTTTTTCATACTTTTGGGCGTCTTGCACGGATTAATTTTATTTCCATTATTTCTTATGGGGAAAATTGATTCGCATAACGATTATTTCGCATAACGATGAGCCCTCTTGCACGGATTAAAATCGTTAACCGGGGGTCCACTGTACTAGTGTCAGAACAAAGATTGGTTATAAAATGACAAGAACTACTACAAATTGTAGTTATCAGGACAAAAATTATATATACAGTGGACCCCCGCATACCGATTTTAATCCGTGCAAGAGGGCTCATTGGTATGCGAAATAATCGGTATGCGAATGAATTTTCCCCATAAGAAACAATGGAAATCAAATTAATCCGTGCAAGACACCCAAAAGTATGAAAAAAAAAAATTTTACCACGTGAAATATACATTTTCCTACACACAAAGAGAAGGATACATGCACAATAGTAGAGTAGTACATGCACAGTATATATTGTGCATGTACTAGTCTACTAAATGAAGAATAAATGACACTTACCTTTATTGAAGATGCAGCAATGACTGATGAGACACTGTGTCCTGGGAGTGCCTTTTCCTCCTGAGTACTGTAGGTCCTGTTTGGTATTTCTTCCCAGAACATGCCTTATCACACTGTGTTATGTCACTACGATTCTTAAATCTCTCAAACCAACCTTTTCTGGCTTTAAATTCACCAATATGAGCACTAGTTTCCAGCATTTTTCCCTGTTCACCTGGGTGTTAGTCGACTGGTGTGGGTTGCATCCTGGGAGACAAGATTAAGGACCCCAATGGAAATAAGTTAGACAGTCTTCGATGACACTGACTTTTTTGGGTTATCCTGGGTGGCAAATCCTCTGGGGTTAATTGTTTCTTGGTATATTCTCAATAAGCCACACCAACAACAGTGCTACAGCAGCAGCAGACGATGCTACAGCAGCAGCAGCAGCAGCAGACGATGCTACAGCAGCAGCAGACGATGCTACAGCAGCAGCAGCAGCTGACAGTGCAGCAGCAGCAGCTGTAGCTGCTGCTGGAGTTTTGAGACTCTATGACCGCGGGTTCAATCCCGGCCGGGGGTATGGTTTAGTAGTGATGGTTGATTGGGGTTTATTATACAACCTGGCCAGCTCGGAGACACGCACTCCACTTTCATACTTATCAATGATCTTTTTCTTCATCTCTATAGTAATTCTCACCCTTATTGCTGTAGGGTTGGCACTAGAAGCTTTCTTGGGGCCCATGGTCACTTATTTTCCAGATAAAATCACCAAAAACACTGTAATAATACGAAATGTTACGATTGTATGCTTGGATGCTACCGCGGAGGCTGGCTGGTAAACAATGCCACCGGCGGAACATGTGAGGCTGGCTAAGGCGCACATTGGATGCGTCTCGGACGAACAGCGGTGAGCGGGTTTTTAAGCGGTATGCGAGGCAAAATTTTAGCGATAAAATGTATCGGTATGCGGATTAAACGTTATGTGATGCCAACGGTATGCGGGGGTCCACTGTACTTCAAATAAAAATTACAGTGTTGCATGTGTTTCATTCCTCAATCCCTCTTCTGTTGCTCTATATCTTTCATTCTACCGTACTGTTTTCTAATTTTTTTTTTTATTTCTTATTCTCTGCACTATATTCACACCACATGTTGGTGTCAAATATTCACTGCTTCTTGCCGCCTCACTGCAAGTATTGGCACTACTGTGCATTCTCCTTTTTTGCATCCACTGATATTTATTTCCAAAACACCCCAGCTACCTTCTCCTTTTCCAATTGTATTAGAGAGTATGTATTGTATAATATTCTTGTGTCATCCTTTTGTATAAAATTAATTTTGTCGTAATATTCATTTTTATTATCTTTATAGTGTTATATTGCATAGTTATCAAAAAAAAAAAATCCTGTATGTTAAATGGACTGTAATTTTTCCAACAGTTGGCTTCTCAGCGACAAATTTTGATGGCTTGGAAGAGTGGCGCTAGAGGGCGGAACCTGATGATGTGTGGCAAGTGCCAGTGTAGAATTTCTGGTACTCTTCAAGAACATAACAAGACAATTGAGCATAACTTGGTATCTCAGTACCTGAAAGTTAAATGCTGTGGTCATGCATACAACATAAGAGGAGCTTTAGAGGAGCACAGACTCTCTCTGCTCCATTTTAAATGGCAAATGGAGCTGGAACAGGAAATTAAAGAAATGGAAAAAAAGAAGATGGAAAATGATGGCAATATTTCTGAAGAGACTATAATGAAGATGTTTCATGATGCAGTAGAACAGCACAAGGCCAATAATTGTGAGGAAATAATGACTTCAAAAACACTTCCTCCCTATGATCCTGCTGTTCCTGTGGGTAAGTAACTTCATTGCAGTAAAATCTCTCATTAATGGATTTTGGCAGTTTTGGTTTAACAAAATTGGATGGACAAATGTTGGAAGTATCATACAAAATGGAATAAAGAAAGTAATTCTGGATTTTGTTACCATGTTTATATTAATGATGACTAAATATTTGTTTTTTTATTTTAATAACACATCAGCCGTTTCCCACCAAGGCAGGGATGCCGGAAACAGAAAAACTTTCATCATTCACTCCGCCACTGTCTTGCTAGAGGCATGCATACACTACAGTTATAAAACTGCAACATTACCACCCCTCCTTCAGAGTGCAGACACTACTGCCCATCTCCAGGACTCAGGTCCAGCCTGTCAGTTTCCCTGAATTCCTTCATAAATGTTACCTTGCTTACACTCCAACAGCATGTCAAGTCCTAAAAACCATTTGTCTCCACTTGCTCCTGTCTAACACGCTCATGCACGCTTGCTGGAAGTCCAAGTCCCTCACATACAAAACTTCATTAACCAACCCTCCCTCCAACCTTTCTTAGGCTGACCCCTACCCCGCCTTCCCTCCACTACAGACTTGTATACTCTCAAAGTCATTCTATTTTATTCCATTCTCTCTACATGTCCAAACCATCTCAATAACCCCTCCTCAGCCCTCTGGATAATAGGTTTGGTAATCCCACACCACCTCTTAATCCCCATACTACAGATTCTTTGCATTATATTCACATAACACATTGCTCTCAGACATGACATCATCTCTGCCTCTGGCCTTCTCCTTGTTCCAACATTCACCACCCATGCCTCACACCCATACAAGAGCATTGGTATAACTATACTCTCATACATTCCCCTCTTTGCTTTCATGGATAAAGTTCTTTGTCTCCACAGACTCCTCAGTGCGCCATTTACCTTTTTCCCCTCGTCAGTTCTCTGATTCGCCTCATCCTTCATAGACCTATCTACTGACATTTCCACTCCCAAATATCTGATCACATTCACTTCCTCCATACTCTCTTCTTCCAATCTGATGTCCAGTTTTCCGTTGCCTAATTTTTTTTTTTTATCCCCTTACTCTTACCTATGTTCACTTTTGACTTCCTCCTTTTACATGCCCTTCCAAACTTATCAACCAACCTCTGCAACTTCTCTTCAGAATCTCCCAGAAGCAGTGTCATCAGCAAAGAGCAACTGTGACAACTCCCTCTTTGTGTTAGATTCTTCATCTTTTAACCCCACACCTCTTGCCAACACCCAAGCATTCACTTCTCTTTCTACTCCATCTGTAAATATATTGAACAACCATGGTGACATCACACACCCCTGTCTAAAGGCCTACTTTTACTGGGAAATAATCTCCCTCTCGCCTACATACTCTAACCTGAGCCTCACTATCCTCGTAAAAACTTTTCACTGCTTTCAATAACCTACCTCCTATTTCATACATTTGCAACTTCTGCCATAACAGATGCATTCATAATTTGTGTATGTACCTTGTATACCTTGAGGAAGAGCCAGTTGTGAGTGTGGGGGAAGTTCGTGAGGCAGTAGGTAAAATGAAAGGGGATAAGGCAGCCGGGATTGATGGGATAAAGATAGAAATGTTAAAAGCAGGTGGGGATATAGTTTTGGAGTGGTTGGTGCAATTATTTAATAAATGTATGGAAGAGGGTAAGGTACCTAGGGATTGGCAGAGAGCATGCATAGTTCCTTTGTATAAAGGCAAAGGGGATAAAAGAGAGTGCAAAAAAGGGGGTAAACCCCCTTTCTTTTTTTTTTTTCCCCCCCCCCCCCCCAAAAAAAACCAATTTTTAAATTCCCCCCCCCGGGGGTTTTTTAAAAAAAAAACCCCCCCCCCTTTTTTTTTTTTTTCCCCTTTTCCCCCCCCCCCCCCCTTTTTTTCCCTTTTTCTTTTTTAAATTAAAAACCCCCCCCCCTTTTTTTTTTGGGGGTTTTTCCCCTTTCCCCCTTTTTTTTTTTCCCCTTTTTCCCCTTTTAAATTTTTTCCCCTTTTTTTTTTAAACCCCTTTTAAAATTTTTTCCCCCCCCCCAAAAAATTTTTTTTTGGGGTTTTTTGGGGGGAAAAGGGAAAAGGGGGGGGAATTCTTACCTTTAAAAAAGGGAAAACCCGGGAAAAAAAAAAATTTTTTTTTTTAAAAAAGGGGGAAAATTTTTTTTTTTTAAAAAAATTTTTTGGGGGGGGGCCCCCCCTTTTTCCCCCATCCCCCCAAAAAAAAAAAAAAATTTTTTTAAAAAACCCCCTTTTTTTTAAATTTGGGGTTTTTTAAAAAATTTTTTTTTTAAAAAAAAAAATTTAAAAAAAGGGGTTTTTTTAAAAAAGGGGGGGGTGGGGGGGGGGAAAAAAAAAGGGGGTTTTTTTTTTTTAAAGAAAAAAAAAAAACCGGGGGAAAAAGGGGGGGGGGGAAAAAAAAAAATTTTAAGGGGGGGGAAAGGGGAATTTTTTTGGGGGGGAAAAAAAGGGGAAAAAAAAAAAAAAAGGGGGGGAAAAATTTGGGGGGGGGGGGAAAAAATTTTAAAAAAAGGGGGGGGGGTTTTTTAAAAGGGGGAAAAATTTTTAAGATGGGGGGAAAAAGGAAATTGGGGGGTTTCCAAGGGTTTCTTAAAAATAAAAAAAAAAAAAAGGGGGGGAAAAAGGGGTTTTTGGGGGGTTTAATTTTTGGGGGTTTTTAAGGGGTTTGGGGGAAAGGGGGGGGTTTTTTTTGGGGTAAAAAGGGGGGGAAAAAAAAAGGGGAAAAAAAAATTTTTTTGGGAAAAAAGGTTAATTAAAAATTGAAAAAAAAAAAAAATTTAAAAAAAATTTGGGGGGGCCCCCTTTTTTTTTTTAAAAAAGGGGGGTTTTAAAGAATTAAATGGGGGGGGGGGAAAAGGGGGTTTAAAAAAAAAAACCCCGGGGAAAAATTTTTTTTAAAAAACCCCCCCTTTTTTTGGGGTTTAAAAAGGGGGAAAAAAATTTTTGGGGAAAAAGGGTGGGGGGAAAAAGGGGGGGGGGGAAAAAAAAAAAAAAGGGGGGGAAAAAATTTTTTTGGGGGGGTTTAAAAATTGGAAAAGGGGGGAAGGAAGGGGGAAGGTTTCGTTTTGGGGGGGGAAAAAAAAAAAAAAAAAGGGGGGGGGGGGGGGGGTTAAAAAGGGGGGGGGGGGGGGAAAAAATTTTTTTTGGGGAAAGGGGGGAAATTTTTTTTTTTTTTAAGGGAAAAAAAAAAAGGGGTTTTTTTGGGGGGGGGGGAAGGGGGGTTTTTTTGGGGGGGGGGGGGGGGCCCCCCCCTGGGGGGGGGGGGTTCCCCAAAAAAAAATTTTTTTGGGGGGGAAATTTTTTCCCCCCGGGGGAAAAAGGGGAAAAAAAATTTAAATTTTTTTTTGGGGGGGGGGGAAGGGGCCGGTTTAAAAATTTAAAATTTTTAAAAAAAATTTTTTTTGGGCCCCCTTTTTTATTCCAAACCCGGGTTGGGTTTTTAAAATTTAAAAAAAATTTGAAAAAATTTTTTTTTGGGGGGAAAAAAAAAAAAATTTTGGGGGGGGGAAAAACCCCCGGGGGCCGGTTTAAAAAAAGGGGGTTTTTTCCCCAAGGGGGTTTTTTGGGGTTTTAAATTTATTTTAAAACCCCCCCTTTTTAAAAAATTTTGGGAAATTTTTTTTTCCCCCCCCTTTTTGGGGGGTTTTGGGAAATTAAAAAAAAATTTTAAAAAAAAAAAAAAATTCCCCCTTTTTTAAAAAAAAAAATTTTTTTTGAAAAAAAAAAATTTTCCCAAAATTTTTTTTTTTAAAAAAAAAAAATTTTTAAAATTTTTGGGTTGGGAATTTTATTTTTTTTTTCCCCCCCCGGGTTTTTTTGGGGGTTTTTTTTTTCCCCCTTTTTTTAAAAAATTTAAAAAAAAAATTTTTTTTTGGCCAAAAAAAAAATTTTTTTTTTAAATTTTTTTTTAAAAAGGAAAAAAAAAAGGGCCCAAAAAAAAAAACCAAAAAAAACCCCCCCCAAAAAAATTTTTTCCCCCATTTATTTTTTTTTCCTTTTTTTTTTCCCCCAAAAAAAATTTTAAATTTTTTTTTTAAAAAAATTTTAAAAACCCAAAAAAAAAAAAAAAAATTTTTTTTGGGTGGGGTTTTTTTTCCCTTTAAAAAAAAAAAATTTTTTTGGGGGGGCCCCCTTTGGTTCCCAAAAAAAAAAAAAAAAAATTTTTTTTTTAAAAAAAAAATTTTTTTTTAAAAAAAAAAAACCAAAAAATTTTTTCCCCCCCCCCAAAAAGGAAATTTTTAAAAAAAAAAAAAGGGGGAAACCCCCCCCCAAAAAAGGGTTTTGGGGCCCCCCCCAAATTTTTTTTTTTTTTTAAAAACCCAAATTTTTTTCCGGGGTGTCCCCCTTAAAAACCCCTTTTTTTTTTTTTGGGGGAAAAAAACCCCCCCCCCCCGGGGGGAAAACCAAAAAAAATTTTTTTTTTTTTTTTAAAATTTAAAAAAAAAATTTTAAAAACCCGGAAAAATTTTGTTTTTTTCCCCAAATTTTCCCTTTTAAACACCCGGGGGCCCCGGGGGGGGGGGTTTTTTTTTTTTTTTTTAAAATTTTTTTTTTTTTTTTTTCCCCCCTTTCCCCCAAAAATTTTTTTTTGGGGGGGGGGGAAAAATTTTTTGGGCCCAAAATTTTTTTTTTTTTTAAAAAAAAAATTTTTAAAAACAAAAAAAAAAAAATTTTTTTTTTTTTTAAAAAAAAAGGGCCCCGGCTGTTTTTTTTTGGGGTTTAAAAATTTGGGGGAAAAAATTTTTTTTTTCCCCTCCCCCAAAAAACGAGTGTCCCCCGGGGGGTTTTTTTTTTTTTTGGGGAAAAAAAACCCCCCCCTTTTTGGTTTTTTTTAAAAAAAGGGGGGGGAAAAAAAAAACCCCCCCAAAACCCAGGGGGGTTTTTTTTTTTTGGGGGGGGGAAAAAGGGGGGTTTTTTTTTTTTTTTTTTGGGGAAAAAAAAAACCCCGTTTTTTTTGGGTTTTTTTAAAAAAATTTAAAAAAAGGGGAAAGGGAAAAAAAAAAAAAAGGGGGTTTTTTTAAAAAAAAACCCCAAAACCCAAAAACCCTTTTTTCCCCCCTTTAAAAAGGGGGTTGTTTTCCCCCCCCGGGGGTTATTTTTTTTCCCCTTTTCCCCCCCCTTTTTGGGTTTTTAAAAAATTTAAACCCTTTTTCCCCCCCAAAAAAAAGGGGCCCCCCCCCCCCCCCAAAACCCCAAAAATTTTTTTGGGTTTTTTCCACCACCCCCCCCCCAAAAACCCCAAAAATAGGGGGGGCCTTTTTAAAAATTTTAAAAAACCCCCCATTTTTTTTCCCCTTTTGAAAAAAAAAACCCCCCCCTTTCCCCCGGTTTTTAAAAATTCCCCCAATAATACCCCAATACCAAAAAAACAAAAAAAACAAAAAAAAAAAATTTTTTTTTTTTTTTAAAAAAAATTTTCCCTTTAAAAAATCAAAGATTTTCCCCTTTTAAAAAAAAAAAAAAATTCTGAATTTTTTTTTTAAAAAAAAATTCCAATTTATATAACCTGTCAGTTCTGTCAGGCCTGGTTTTATCTGAGAAGTGAAGCATAAAAAATTAGCACAAATCGATTTCACTGGCATTATATCACTGAAAAACCGGTGTTGCAAACAGGGGGGTTCCCCGGACCAGTATATTTACTTGTGGGTTAACACAAAGTTTCATAAGCATTAAATTTTGGGAAAGAAAAAACAGCTTTACCACATTGCCTCCTTCCATTGGTGTAAAAACGGATTTTGGTTTAAAGTAATTTTGGTTTTCCCTGGGGTACTCGGAGTAAGTGTTGCTTTCCCCCTGACAAAAACTTTTTTATCATGGTTCCCTCAAAGAATAACTCGAAACTTCCAGTTCAGTGGCATTGTTCCCAAGGGGCCCCAAAAATGGCCGTATTTTTCCCCTTTTGGGTGCCATCAAACTGGTGGGGAAATTTTGGGAAAAAAATTGACAGCTTCCCTGCCAATCCCAGGTGGGTCTGCCGGTGGGGAAATTTGGGCAAATTTGGGGGTGGTTGTGGTTTTTGGAGGTTGTTGGTTTTTGGAGGCGGTGGGGGTGGGGGATGGGGGATGGGGCCTTTGTTCTAGATCACTGGGGGGCAGCGGGGGGGGTGGCAGCGGGGGGTGGCAGCAGGCCCCCGCTGGTGCCCCACCGCCGGCCCACTACCCCCACCACATTTTCCCTCCCAAATTTCAACAGTAATCTTCGTCCCCTTTTTAAATGGCCCGTTCCTGTTTACAGCCACGGGATGTACTCCAATACACTCCTTTCCCCCTTTGGGAAAAGCATACAACTTCCCCCGAGCGCATTTTTTTTCCCCTCGTAAAAAACTGACGCTTCCCCTTTGGGGAAAATTGCACTTTTTACAAACACTACTGGAACATTTTTTAAGAGCTTTTAGTTTTAAATTTAAATATCACAAACATTTACCCCTGCTCTCAAACTGAGTCTGGGATTTGGGGAAAAAAGAAGTTTCCTCTTGGGTTTCTGGAACAACTGAACGTGAACCCCCGAAAGGGGCCCCGCACCAGAGGTGGGGGGGAAAGGGTGAGGTTTTCTGGGTTTTCTTCACTATTACCGATATTATGGGGCCCTTATTTTTGGGCAAAACCTCACTAAAAAACCCCAAACCTCTTTTCTCAACTGGCACTTTTCCAAACACTATTAGAAAATGTCACCCCGGGGGGGGAAAAAATGTCCCAATTCGCCGAGGGGTGAGGGGGCTTCTTACCGCGAGGGAAAGGTGGGCATTGTTTTTCTAAAAAGGGGAATTTTCCCCAATGACCACGGGGCCCAGATTTTTTTTTCTAAACCCCCACACTGAACCCCCGCAGACCCATTCTCTCACCACCCGGCCTATCAGCCTTTTTTGCGCGAGAAATTTTTGGGGCCCCTAGAATTTTTGCTACTAAATAACTCCCAAAAAACCCCCCCGCTAAGAACTATACGACGAAAAAAACCCCAAAAGGGGGAAACTAAAAAAGGGTTTAATTTTTTTTTTTTCGTGCACTGGGGTGCTGCAGGATTTTTTTTTTTTATCTGCCCCTTAAAGGCATAGGGTTCATTCTCTCAATCTAGGCCCAAATAAACCCTCCACTTATCGAGGAGCGGGGAAATCATGGGATCATACCCCTGGGGCCAACACTGGGTTTTAGAGCTGTGATATAAGGGAAACCCACACTGAAAGGGTTTTTAAAATTTAAACTGGCAAGGTTGGTGAAGAACTATTTGAATTTTTTTATTTACATTTGGTTTTTAGTGCTGGGTTTATGATTGGGTTTTTAGGTGGGGGGGAGGGAATGTTTTAGCCACTAGCCAGAAAGGGGAAACCCCGGGCCAGGAAGAGAGGGTAATGGGTTGGGGTGAGAGGGCCCAAAGGGGAAAAACCTCTCCATCTTTTAATTTTGCTATTTACTCTGCATTATTTTTTTTTTTTTTTTTTTTTTTACGCGGGGCCCTTTTTACACTGAGGCAGGTGAAAACCCAAAAAAAAAGAAAAAAAAACTTTCAAACATTCAAAAAACTAAAACCCTCACTCAACTTAACACTTCCTTTTTCAGAGGCCACTCAGATTTTGACAATTTTTGGGCGGGCCCCTCCAAACGCTAATATCCTAAAAACCCCCCCTTTTAAAAACCCCTTAACTGTTTCCAAAAAATAGATCTACGTTTTTACCCCCCTAGTGCCCCCAAAAGGGGAAAACTGTTTTATTTTTTCCCCGCCTCCCCCAAAAATTTGGGACAATTGCTTTGGCCTTAGAGCCCGGTCACATAGAATGGGTCCCCTTTAAACTCGGGGGGGCGCAGTATTAAATAATCTGGGATCTTTGGTACCTTGTGGGAGCACCCGTTCAATTGAAACGCCTGCTAGAGCAAAAGGCAGTAAACCCCCAGGGATTTTACTGGGGCCATGTCATATTAACACTCTCCTTTTTAAAAAGGGGAAAATGTTTTGACTCCAATTTTTTTGGCTTTTAGGTGGATGTGGCCCCCGATGGGCCCAGGAAATGTCAAAAACCCCAATAATAAACCCCTGTGCAATATTTTGGGGCAAAATTTCCCTTTTATTTTTTATACCTCTGGTAGTGTCCCTCCTGTCAGAATTTCCCTTTTAACCTAAGGCTTTAGTAAAAACAAAAAACCTGGGGAAAGGGATACTGTAAATATGTTCGGCAGGCTGGGGTTTTCGGGGGCCCCGGCTGGCCAGCGGCCCGGGTGGTGGGGTGGGTAGGCTGTCTCTATCTCCCCTCTGACTTACAATTTTCTGTGGGCTATCTCTTTCCCCTTTTTCCCGTTTGTGTGTGGGGGGGGGTTTGCCAGGTTTCATATAAAAACAATTATACATAGTTAAATTACCTAGGAAAAACCAAAAAAAAACCAGACAGTGCTATACTGTCTTTGGGGAGATACACCACCATCCGACTTAAAAAACCCCGCTTGACATTTCCCAAACAAATCTATTTTGCGACCATGTTTGTGTGCCCCCAATTTCCCGGGAAATATAAACAACTGTTTTTTTTGTAAAAGAGTGTTTTATCCCCAAAACCCTTTCAGTATAAAAAAAAGTACAAAAGCAAAAAACTAAAGTAAAAAAAGGAAGCCCAAAAAAAAACAAAATAAAATCATTACAAAAATGGGGTGAAATTTAAAAATAAAGTTCGACTTACGTCCATTTTAACTTTCGACCGGTTGGTTGGAACTGAGCTTGGTCTAAATTGGATGGTACCTATATAATGCATCATAAGCATGACTGGCAAGTAATACACATTTTCACCATTTTTTGGAACAATGGAGTACTTTTGCATCCTGTCTTTAATACCTATTGGGGTTTAAAGAGTTTGCTGTCCTTTTCCCTTTACAAGAGACAGACCCAAACTAACATTGGGAAAAAAAAAATAAAGCCAAGGCATTTCAAAAGCCATCAAAAAGTCAGTCCCTCTGCACTGTCAGCAGTTTTATTTTTATACTCTCACCCTGTCCAAAACTTGTTGGAAACCCATATATAAACCCTGAAAAAGATAACCTTTAAATTTTCGAGCTTAATTTTTTTCGTGACCCCAGCTCGGGAAAAATCAATTTGCCCCCTTTTATCGAATCAATTTTCCTCATTGAAATTATTTGAAAAGCCCTTAATCCCAAATTTCCAAACCCCCCCCAAAAACCCCCCCAATTTTTTTTTTATCTGGTTTTTAAATTAAAAATTTTTTTCTTATTATTATCCCACTGGCCGATTCCCACCAAGGCCCGGGGGCCCAAAAAGAAAAACTTTTAACCATCATTTTACTCCATCACTGGGCTTTCCCGAAGGGGGCTTTACACTACAGTTTTTAAACTTTCAACATTAAAACCCCTCCTTTTAGAGTGCAAAGGGACTGTACTTTCCCCTCTCCAGGGCCCCAAGTTCCCCCCTGCCCCGGGTTTCCCCCCGAACCCCCCTTTATAAATGTTAAATTTTCTCACACTTTCCCAAAACACGTCAAGTATTTAAAAAAAACCCTTTTTTCTCCATTCACTCCCATCAAACACCCTCACGCATGCCGCTGGAAAAACCAAGCCCCTCGCCCCACAAAACCCCCTTTAAAACCCCCCCCCCCTCCAACCTTTTCCCAGGCCGACCCCTAAACCCCCCCTCCTTCCACTACAACTGATACACCTTAAGTTATTCTGTTTTGCTCTATTTTTCTCTACAGTCCGAAACCCCTCAACAACCCTTCCTCAGCCCTCGGGGCAACAGTTTTTTGGAATCCCGCCCTCCTCCTAACCCTTCCCAAAAACAAATTCTCTGCATTAATTCACACCACACATTGGGCCCCAAGGACATGACACTCCACTGGGCCCCCAGCCTTCTCCTCGCTGCAACAATTTTTCACCCATGCTTCACACCCAAATTTAAAAACGTTGGTAAAACTTTTACTCTCATACATTTCCCCTCTTTTCCTCCAAGGACAAAGTTTCCCTTTTTCCCACAGACCCTAATGCACCACCACCCTTTTTTTCCCCTCATCAATTCTATGTTTCCCCCTCACCCTTTTTAAAAACCCATCCCCCTGACACGTCCACTCCCAAATATCTGAATACATTCTCCTCCTCCATACTCTCTCCCTCCAATCTGATATCCAATCTTTCATCACCTAATCTTTTTGTTATCCTCATAACCTTACTGTTTCCTGTATTCCACTTTTAATTTTCTTTCTTTTGGGGGGGGTACCTACCAATTCACCCTTTCCAATCTCTGCAACTTCTCTTCAGAATCTCCCAAGAGCACAGTGTCATCAGCAAAGAGCAACTGTGACAACTCCCACTTTGTGTGATTCTTTATCTTTTAACTCCATGCCTTTTGGGCCAAGACGCTTGCATTTACTTCTCTTACAACCCCATCTATAAATATATTAAACAAACCCCGGTGACATCACACATCCTTGTCTAAGGCCTACTTTTACGGGAAATAATCTCCCTCTTTCCTACATACTCTAACTTGAGCCTCACTATCTTCGTAAAAACTCTTCACTGCTTTCAGTAAACCCACCTCCTACACACACCTGCAACATCTGCCACATTGCCCCCCTATCCACCCTGTCATACGCCTTTTCCAAATCCATAAATGCCACAAAGACCTCTTTAGCCTTATCTAAACACTGTTCACTTATATGTTTCACTGTAAACATTGGTCCACACACCCCTACTTTCCTAAAGCCTCCTTGTTCATCTGCTATCCTATTTTCTGTCTTACTCTTAATTCTTTCAATAATAACTCTACCATACACTTTACAGGTATACTCAACAGACTTAACCCCCTATAATTTTTGCGCTCTCTTTTGTCCCCTTTGCCTTTATACAAAGGAACTATGCATGCTCTCTGCCAATCCCTAGGTACCTTACCCTCTTCCATACATTTATTAAATAATTGCACCAACCACTCCAAAAACTATATCCCCACCTGCTATTAACATTTCTATCTTTATCCCATCAATCCCGGCTGCCTTACCCCCTTTCATTTTACCTACTGCCTCACGAACTTCCCCCACACTCACAACTGGCTCTTCCTCACTCCTACAAGATGTTATTCCTCCTTGCCCTATACACGAAATCACAGCTTCCCTAACTTCATCAACATTTAACAATTCCTCAAAATATTCTTTCCATCTTCCCAGTACCTCTAACTCTCCATTTAATAACTCTCTTCTATTTTTAACTGACAAATCCATTTGTTCTCTAGGCTTCCTTAACTTGTTAATCTCACTCCAAAACTTTTTCTTATTTTCAACAAAATTTGTTGATAACATCTCACCCACTCTCTCATTTGCTCTCTTTCTACATTGCTTCACCACTCTCTTAACCTCTCTGTTTTTCTCCATATACTCTTCCCTCCGTGCATCACTTCTACTTTGTAAAAACTTCTTACATGCTAACTTTTTCTCCCTTACTACTCTCTTTACATCATCATTCCACCAATCACTCCTCTTCCCTCCTGCACCCACTTTCCTGTAACCACAAACTTCTGCTGAACACTCTAACACTACATTTTTAAACCTACCCCATACCTCTTCGACCCCATTGCCTATGCTCTCATTAGCCCATCTATCCTCCAATAGCTGTTTATATCTTTCCCTAACTGCCTCCTCTTTTAGTTATAAACCTTCACCTCTCTCTTCCCTGATGCTTCTATTCTCCTTGTATCCCATCTACCTTTTACTCTCAGTGTAGCTACAACTAGAAAGTGATCTGATATATCTGTGGCCCCTCTATAAACATGTACATCCTGAAGTCTACTCAACAGTCTTTTATCTACCAATACATAATCCAACAAACTACTGTCATTTCGCCCTACATCATATCTTGTATACTTATTTATCCTCTTTTTCTTAAAATATGTATTACCTATAACTAAACCCCTTTCTATACAAAGTTCAATCAAAGGGCTTCCATTATCATTTACACCTGGCACCCCAAACTTACCTACCACACCCTCTCTAAAAGTTTCTCCTACTTTAGCATTCAGGTCCCCTACCACAATTACTATCTCACTTGGTTCAAAGGCTCTTATACATTCACTTAACATCTCCCAAAATCTCCCTCTTTTACATTCCTCTCTTCTCCAGGTGCATACACGCTTATTATGACCCACTTTTCGCATCCAACCTTTACTTTAATCCACATAATTCTTGAATTTACACATTCATATTCTCTTTTCTCCTTCCATAACTGATCCTTCAACATTACTGCTACCCCTTTCTTTGCTCTAACTCTCTCAGATACTCCAGATTTAATCCCATTTATTTCTCCCCACCGAAACTCCCCTACCCCCTTCAGCTTTGTTTCGCTTAGGGCCAGGACATCCAACTTCTTTTCATTCATAACATCAGCAATCATCTGTTTCTTGTCATCCGCACTACATCCACGCACATTCAAGCATCCCAGTTTTATAAAGTTTTTCTTCTTCTCTTTTTTAGTAAATGTCTACAGGAGTAGGGGTTACTAGCCCATTGCTCTCGGCATTTTAGTCGCCTCATACGACACGCATGGCTTACGGAGGAAAGATTCTTTTCCACTTCCCCATGGACAATAGAAGAAATAAAGAAGAACAAGAGCTATTTAGAAAAAGGAGAAAAACCTGGATGGATGGATGGATGGATGGATGGATATATGCATGTGCGTGTCTGTTAAGTGTGACCTAAGTGTAAGTAGGAGTATCAAGATATCCCTGTTATCTAGCGTGTTTATGAGACAGAAAAAGAAACCAGCAATCCTACCATCGTGCAAAACAGTTACAGGTTTCTGTTTCACAGTCATCTGGCAGGACGGTAGTACTTCCCTGGGTGGTTGCTGTCTACCAACCTACTACCTACTACAGTGGTCCCTCAATTGTCCATAATCCGTTCCTGGAAGTGGGACTATTATCGAAATAGACGATTTTCGAATCAATTTTCCCCATAAGAAATAATGTAAATGCAATTAATCCGTTCCTGACACCCAGAAGTATTGAAACAAAAAAATTTTTTGCATAAAGTATAGATGTAGTACATAATACAATGGCACATGATGAATGAAACATTAACAGAATAACACTTACCTTTATTGGTGATTCTTCTTAGTGTATGGAAGACTGGAGAAGGAGACAGATTGGATTATTTACTGTTTGGAAGGGGAATCCCCTTCCATCAACACCTCTTGTACCAATTGCTTTTCTGGGGTTACTTCTCTGTTTCTTAATGCCACTAGGACCAGCTTGAGAGTCACTGGAGTCCTGTCTCGCAAAAAAACTGTCCAGAGAGCTCTGTTTCTGGCGTCTCTTTAAAACTTCCCTATAATGGGCCAAGGCTCTGTCACTGTACAAGTTGCCGATATGGCTTGCAACATCCTTCTCAGGGTGATGTTTCTCCATAAATCTTTCCATCCTACCCCACATTTCAAAAATCTCCTTAATTTCTGAAGAAGGCACCTTCTTCCATCTCTCTTCCTCCTCTGCAGCAAGATTCTGAGCTGTGATCTGTTGCTCTTCCTGCTGAAGTTCTTGCAGCTCCTCAGTGGTTAGCTCTTCACTGTGGTCCTCCTCCAGCTCTTCCACATCCTCCAAACTCACATCCAACCCCATGGAACTCCCCAGTGCGACAATAGAGTTCACAACTGACATAGGCTCATCAGGGGCTGCCTCAAACCTTTCAAAATCCCTCTTGTGGACACAATCTGGCCACAATTTTCTCCAAGCAGAGTTCAAAGTCCTGGTAGTCACTCCCTCCCAAGCCTTACCTATAAGGCTTATGCAATGGAGAATACTGAAGTGTTCTTTCCAAAAATCTGTTAGGGTCAAGTGAGTGTCTGAGGTCACATTAAAGCACCTTTCAAACATTGCTTTGGTTTAGTTTTTTTTTTTTAAGTTTGAAATGACTTGCTGGTCCATGGGCTGGAGGAGAGGAGTGGTATTTGGAGGCAAGAACTTTACCGTGATGAACCCAAACTCCTTCAGAATTAGGTCATCCAAGTTTGGAGGATGAGCAGGTGCATTGTTCATTACTAGGAGGCACTTGAGATCAAATTTCTTTTCCGTGAGGTAATTCTTCACACTAGGGCCAAACACTTCATTGAACCACTCGACGAAAATTTCCCTCATGACCCATGATTTCCAAAACACACACAATTTACTCTTCATAACATTGTTTTTCCTGAACACACTGGGATTTTCAGAATGGTACACTAGTAACGGCTTCACTTTGAAATCCCCACTAGCATTAGCACAGAACATGAGCGTCAGCCTGTCTTTCATAGGCTTGTGTCCTGGCAGTGCCTTTTCTTCCTGAGTAATGTAGGTCCTCTTTGGCATTTTCTTCCAAAAGAGGCCTGTTTCGTCACAATTGAACACTTGTTCAGGTTTCAGTCCCTCACTGTCTGTGTACTCCTTGAATTCATGCACATATTTTTCAGCCGCTTTGTTGTCAGAACTGGCATCTTCACCATGTCTTACCACACTGTGTATGCCAGTACGCTTCTTAAATCTCTCAAACCAGCCTTTGCTGGCCTTAAATTCACTCACATCACCACTAGTTGCAGGCAATTTCTTTACCAAATCGTCATGCAACTGCCTAGCCTTTCCACAAATAAGCAACGTCATAAGACTACCTCCTGCTAATTGTTTCTCGTTTATCCACACCAGTAATAACATCTCAACATCTTCGAGTACTGGTGAACTCATTTTTGTCAGCATATTTACCCCCTTTGCAACAACAGCATCCTTGATTTCCTTTTTCTTGGCTATGATGGAAGATATGGTTGTATGGGATTTGTTATACATCCTGGCCAGTTCGCCCACACGTACGCAACTTTCATATTGTTCAATGATGTTTTTCTTAAATTCAATCGTATTTCTCACCTTCTTTACCAAAGGCTTTGGCACTAGGAGCTTTCTTTGGAGCCATGGTAGCTTATTTAGGACTTGCAAGTACTAAAATCAATGGAATATTAAGAAATATTTCATAGGAGCAAGTGAGGGGACTGTCACTCACTGGTAAACAATGGCACACTGGCTGGGAAGGGAAGGCCCAGGTGGCTCAGAGCATGAGTACGCGTCCCGGACGAAGGACTATTAGCGAGTTAACGGACCATTTGCAAGCCAATGTTTAGATGAAATAATAGGACTATATCCGAAATGGCCGACTTTCAGGCCGGACGATTATTGAGGGACCACTGTAAATGATTTTTGCCTTTTTTGCCAGGTCCCAGCAGTGTTTGAGAAATGCTGGAGTATATATGAAACTCCTTGATGCACAGTGTAAGATGAGTGCCACTCCACTGCCAGTGGAATGACATTTGATGATCGTGCACTGCCTTGGATTTATTTTTCACTGTTACAAATAAACATGTCTGTATCTGTTTGTTTCTGTCTGTCTCTATGTTTATCTCTGTCTCTGCTTATCTGTCTGCCAGTGTTTCTGTCTTCCTCTCTCTCTACTTGTGTGTCTGTCTCAGAGAGAGCCGCTAATGAACCAACAGGTATTACACACGATGCAGAGTCGGTCACGTCTGATTCCTGAACAAGTGAAAATGTATATTACTTACCAATCATGCTTGTTATGCCATATATCTAAAAGCATAGTATAGCACTTTATCTGGATTTTTTTGGGTTATCCTAGTTAATTTACACTATATATAACTAAAGTGTACCTGTGAGACAGATACACACAGATAGACAGAGCCAAAGCAAATCAGCCAGCCACCCAACCAGCCAGCCTGCTGAACGTGTATTATTACACGTTCCAGAATTTTCTCATTACTTAGGCCATACGTTATAGAACATTCTTGCAGGATGACACTACCAGTGGTATCAAAATTGAAAGGATGTTACACATTGGTTATTATCGAGGTTTTTGATATTTCCTCTCCTGCGAGTCGGGGGGGGGGCATATCTGAAGGTCGTTCACAACTCGGATTTTGGCTCTCAACTTGAAGCAAAAAAATTGACTGAGCGACAGCTCGTAACTCGGAAAACTCATAAGCTGAGGCACTCATAAATCAAGGTAGCACTGCATATATTTCTAGACAATAGTATGTGACTAAGGCAGGTGAAAATGTTCATCTGTCACTGTGTTTGTGACTATTTGAGTACTATTTCAGTACCTAATATTAGTGTCAGAACAAAGATTGGCTATGAAATCACAAGAACTACTACAGATTGTAACTATCAGAACTTAAAAATTATATAAATTTATAAAAATGAGAAAAAAAAGGTATATCGGCAACACTTCTGCAAGTGGCAGCACTTTCAAATTCAAAGTTTAGTCTCTAAGGATTACAATGCTGAGTTTACAGAATTTGGTTATTGTGTGGTTTACATGTAGTAAAATAATAATTACAGAGTGTACCACTAGAACACCTAGCATGGCTAGGCATTTCGGGCAGACTTAAATTAAATCTTAAGTTTAAAATATTACAAAATTATGAGATAAGTTGGTATTATGGCTAAGTGACTAAATACTAGTTTGTGAGTTTAGCAATGTGAATGCTTTTGTTTTGGCACTATACATAGTTTCAGTATTGGAGTATCACAGGCCAACTTATGACTAGTTAAGATTCATTATTTTGAGATTGAGATTGATATTTCTGTTTTATGGTAAAAATGGGAGAGTGAGTAAGTGTTAACCACCAGGTGGTATTCGTGTTAATTAGTTGACAGGGTGTATCAGGGAGATAAGATGTTTTCTGATGGTAGTTTTGAAGGTGATGAATGTGTCTGCAGTTTTAGAATTTTCAGGTAGGGCGTTCCAGATTTTAGGGCCTTTGACATACATTGAATTTTTGTAAAGGTTTAGTCGGACACGGGGAATGTCATAGAGATGTTTGTGTCTGGTGTTGTGCCTGTGGGTTCTGTCACAACTATCATGAAAGTGTTTTAGGTCAAGGTTAATATTGGAATTTAAGGTCATGTAGATTGCACAGTAATAAGTGTGGATGTACTGAACAGGGAGTAAGTTTAGATCTATGAAGAGTGGGGGGGGTGTGTTGCCAAGGATGGGATTTAGTGATTATTCTTACTGCGGCTTTTTGTTGGGTTATTGTTGGCTTTAGGTGTGTTGCTGCAGTTGAACCCCAAGCACAGAAAGCATAGGTGAGGTATGGATATATAAGTGAATGGTATAGTGTGAGAAGGGCAGTTTGCGGCACGTAGTATCGTATCTTGGAGAGGATCCCAACCGTTTTGGATACTTTTTTGGTTGTGTGTTGGATATGGGTGCTGAAGTTCACTTGTTGTCAAGGTATAGGCCTAGGAATTTGCCCTCATTATGCCTGGAAATTTAGAGTGTTGTCGATCTTAATGTTAATTTGCGCATCTCCTGCTCTGCTACCAAACATAATATAGTAGGTTTTGTCAGTGTTAAGCGTAAGTTTATTGGCTGTCATCCAAGTCGATATTTTGATCAGCTCCTCATTAATAATGGTGTTGAGGGTAGCAAGATTAGGGTGAGAGATGACATAAGTCGTGTCGTCAGCAAAGAGAATGGGGTTCAGGTGTTGAGATACGTTTGGAAGATCATTGATGTATATGAGGAAGAGCAGGGGACCAAGGACACTTCTCTGCGGAACTCCAGTATCAAGTGGCTGTGTTGTTGATGCTGTGTCTTTAATGGTGACATACTGATACCTGTTAGTAAGGTAAGATTTGAAATATGCAAGCGCATGGCCTCTTATACCATAATGGTCAAGTTTGTGGAGTAGGATGCCGTGGTCTACTGTGTCAAAAGCTTTTCTTAGGTCAATAAAAATTCCTAGTGGATATTCCTTATTTTCCAGTGCTGTGTAAAGCAGATCTACCATTTTTATGATTGCATCGTTAGTGCTTTTATTTTTCCTGAATCCAAATTGGCAGGGGTTGAGTATGTTTTGTGCCGTTATAAATGAATATAGTCTCCTGTGCACGAGTTTCTCAAAGATTTTGGATAGCAAAGGTAAGTTTGATATTGGCCTATAGTTGTTTAAATCTGTAGGGTCACCACCTTTATGTATTGGTGTAACCCTTGCTGTCTTGAGTAGTTTCGGAAAGGTGCTAGTTTCTAGTGACTTGTTAAAAAGTAATGAGATAGCATGCGAGAGGACATGGACTGCTCTCTTGTACAATAATGGTGGGACATGAGACAGATTCCCTGAGTTATTTTTAAGTGACTTTATAATCTCGGTGACTTCCGTGGGCTCAGTTGGAGCAAGATAATTACTTTGGTGAGGACTGATGAATAGTGTTTAAGAATATCTTTGTGTATTAGGCCCTGTCTATATTGCTTTTCATATTGGTGTTTCTTATCAATGGATTTCAGAATGGTGCTGGTTAGCCATGGGCAACCAAGCTGTTTGTTTGTGATCTGTTTCGTTTTTATAGGACAATGTTTGTTGTATAGTCTAAGTAATTTGTTAAGAAAAATGTCTGTCCAGTCATCAATACCATTGACCTTGGAGAATTCTGTAGGCCAGTCAACAGTCTCTAGGTTAGCTGTGAACTTCCTTATTGAGGCCTCATCATGGGGTCTAAATGAAACTGTTGTATTCAAGTGGTGGTTTACTAATGTTTGTCAAGAGGAAGGTAGGGTAGTGGTCTGTAGTGCTATCTGTGATTATCCCTGATTTAAGGGGGGCTAGTATATTGGTCCATATGTGGTCTATTATGGTTGCACTTGTTTCAGTGAGCCTGGTTGGTATAGTTATTGTTGTTATCAGGCGAGTGACAAGTGCCGACTTTGCAGCCTTATATCTCCGTAAGTAGAGAATCAAAAAAAAAAAATTTTTTTACATTATGTAAAAAAGATGCCCTCTTTACTTTTTTTTTCCAAGATATTTGGAGCACTGGGTGAGAGAGCGTAGATCTATGTTTGGACAGTTAAGGGGCTAGAGTGCAAGCATTGTACTTCCCATTTCCAGGACTCAAGTCTGGCCAACCAACTAGTTTCCCTGAATCCCTTCATAAAATATTATCCTGTTCACACTCCAACGGCTCCTCAGGTCCTGGAAAACATTAGTCTCCATTCACTCTTATCTAGCATGCTCACATATGCTGGAAGTTCAAGCCCCTCTATCAAAAAAACCTCCTTTACCCCCTCCCTCCCAACCTTTTTGAGGATGACACCTACCCCTCCTACATTCCCCAACATACATACTCTCCAAGTCATTCTACTTTGTTCCATTCCCTCTAAATGGTCAAACCACCTCAAAAGCCCCTCTTCAGCCCTCTGACTAACACTCTTAGTAATTAAACGCTTCCTCCTAATTTCCACTCGACAAATTCTCTATAAATATTTACATAATTGGAACTGATGGGATCATGACAGAAATGTTAAAAGCAGGGATTATATAGTGTTTGAGTGGTTGGTATTTTTGTTTAATAAATGTGTATATACAGTGGACCCCCGCATAACGATCACCTCCGAATGCGACCAATTATGTAAGTGTATTTATGTAAGTGCATTTGTACGTGTATGTTTGGGGGTCTGAAATGGACTAATCTACTTCACAGTATTCCTTATGGGAACAAATTCGGTCAGTACTGGCACCTGAACATCTGGATTGAAAAAATATCGTTAACCGGGGGTCCACTGTATATATAATCGGACTTGAGTCCTGGAAATGGGAAGTACAATACCTGCACTCTAAAGAAGGGGTTTGGGATATTGGTAGTTTGGAAAAAAAATTAAACGGTTGTATTCTGGGCACCTCTGCAAAAACTGTGATTATGTGTGAGTGAGGTAAAAATTTTGAATTATGATGAAAGTATTTTCTTTTTGGGGATTTTCTTTCTTTTTGGGTCACCCTACCTCAGTGGGAGACGGCCAACTTGTTGGAAAACAAAAAATGTACGAGGGGAAGGTACATAGAGGTTCTCGGAGAGCATGTATAATTCCTTTATATAAAAGGAAGGGGAATAAGAGAGATTGTAAAAATTATTGGGAAATGAGTTAAACAAGTTAAGAAAGCCTAGGGAACAAATGGATTTGTCAGTTAAAAACAGAGTAGGGGAGTTAGTAAATGGGGAGGTGGAGGTTTTGGGTAGATGGCGAGAATATTTTGAGGAACTTTTAAATGTCGACGAAGAAAGGGAGGCGGTAATTTCATGCACTGGCCAAGGAGGTATACCATCTTTAAGGAGTGAAGAAGAACAGGATGTGAAGTGTGAGGGAGGAGTGAGGCATTATGTAGAATGAAAGGGGGTAAAGCAGCTGGAACTGACGGGATCATGACAGAAATGTTAAAAGCAGGGGGGGATATAGTGTTGGAGTGGTTGGTATTTTTGTTTGATAAGTGTATGAAAGAGGGGAAGGTACCTAGGGATTGGCGGAGAGTATGTATAGTCCCATTATATAAAGGGAAGGGGGGCAAAAGAGATGGTTAAAATTATAGAGGAATAAGTTTACCGAGTATGGCTAAAATTATAGAGGAATAAGTTTACCGAGTATACCAGGAAAAGTGTACGGTAGGGTTATAATTGAAAGAATTACAGGTAAGACAGAATGTAGGATTGCGAATGAGCAAGGAGGTTTTAAAGCCGGTAGGGGATGTGTAGATCGTGTTTACATTGAAGCATATATGTGAACAGTATTTAGATAAAGGTAGGGAAGTTTTTATTGCATTTATGGATTTAGAAAAGGCATATGAAAGTGGATAGGGGAGCAATGTGGCAGATGTTGCAAGTATATGGAATAGGTGGTAACTTAATAAATGCTGTAAAGAGTTTTTGAGGATAGTGAGGCTCAGGTTAGGGTGTGGAGAAGAGAGGGAGACTACTTCCTGGTAAAAGTAGGTCTTACACAGGGATGTGTAATGTCACCATGGAGGTTTAATATATTTATAGATGGGGTTATGAGGATAAGAAAAAGATTAGGTGATGAAAGATTGGATATCAGATTGGAGGGAGGGAGTATGGAGGAGGTGTATATATTCAGATATTTGGGAGTGGACGTGTCAGCGGATGGGTCTATGAAAGATGAGGTGAATCATGGAATTGATGAAGGGAAAAGGGTGAGCGGTGCACTTAGGAGTCTGTGGAGACAAAGAACTTTGTCCTTAGAGGCAAAGAGGGGAATTTATGAGAGTACAGTGGACCCCCGGTTTGCGATATTAATTCGTTCCTGAGAGCTCATCGTAAACCAAAATTATCGGAAAGCGAATCAATTTTCCCCATAAGAAATAATGGAAATCAAATTAATCCGTGCAAGACACCCAAAAGTATGAAAAAAAAAAAAGCATTTACTACATGAAATATTAAGTTTAATGCAATAGAATAATTAAAATAACAATAACAATAGAATAATAACAATAGAATAATTGACACTTACCTTTAATGAAGATCTGGTGGTGATTGTGATGGGATGGGAGGAGTGGAGTGTGTGGATGGTGTTAGTATTTAGAAGGGAAATCCCCCTCCATTAGGACTTGAGGTAGCAAGTCCTTTTCCGGGGTTACTTCCCTTCTTCTTTTAATGCCACTAGGACCAGGTTGAGAGTCACTGGACTTGTCGCACAACATATCTGTCCATAGAGGCCTGTACTTCTCGTTCCTTTATGACTTTCCTAAAGTGGTTCACAACAGTGTCATTGTACAGGTTGCCAACATGGCTTGCAGTAGCTGTCTGAGGGTGATTTTCATCAAAAAAGCTTTGCACTTTAAGCCACATTGCACACATTTTCTTAATCTTTGAAGTAGACAACTTCTTCAATTTCCCTTATCACCTCCTCCGGAGCAGTTTCCCCAGGTCTGGCCTCTTGCTGTTGAAGATAATGTAGCAGCTCATCAGTGGTTACCTCATCATTGTCCTCCTCCATCAACTCTTCCACATCCTCCCCACTAACCTCCAACCTCAAGGACTTCCCAAATGCCACAATGGATTCCTCAACTGGCATAGGCTTCTCAGGGTTAGCCTCAAACCCTTCGAAATCCCTTTTGTCTACAAATTCTGGCCACAGTTTTTTCCAGGCAGAATTCAAGGTCCTCTTAGTCACTCCCTCCCAAGCCTTAACTATCAGGTTTACACAATTTAGGATTTTAAAGTGATCCTTCCAAAACTCCTTTAGAGTCAATAGAGTTTCTGTGGTCACTTCAAAGCACCTTTCAAACATAGCTTTTGTGTACAGTTTCTTGAAGTTGGAAATGACCTGCTGGTCCATGGGCTGCAGGAGAGGAGTGGTATTAGGAGGCAAAAACTTGACCTTAATGAAGCTCCTGTCCCCAGAAAGTCACTCTGCCAAGTCTGTAGGATGACCAGGGGCATTGTCTAATACCAGGAGGCACTTAAGGTCTAATTTCTTTTCAATTAAGTAATTTTTCACATTGGAGGCAAATGTATGGTGTAACCAGTCATAGAAAAAGTATCTAGTGACCCATGCCTTACTGTTTGCCCTCCACAGCACACAAATTACCCTTGAGGATATTCTTTTGCCTGAATGCTCTGAGAGTTTGAGTGATATACCAATAAAGGCTTCACTTTGCAATCACCACTAGCATTGGCACACATGAGAAGAGTAAGCCTGTCTTTCATAGGCTTATGTCCTGGGTGTGCCTTTTCCTCCTGAGTAATGTTGGTCCTGCTTGGCAATTTCTTCCAAAACAAGCCTGTTTTGTCACAATTAAAAACTTGTTAAGGTTTCAATCCTTCAGCCTCTATGTACTCTTTGAATTCATGCACATATTTTTCAGCCTCTTTGTGGTCCGAACTGGCAGCCTCACCATGCCTAATCACACTATGTATGCCACTACGATTCTTAAATCTTTCAAACCAACCTTTGCTGGCCTTAACCCTTTGAGGGAAGCTGTGATTTCGTGTATAGGGCAAGGAGGAATAACATCTTGTAGGAGTGAGGAAGAGCCAGTTGTGAGTGTGGGGGAAGTTCGTGAGGCAGTAGGTAAAATGAAAGGGGGTAAGGCAGCCGGGATTGATGGGATAAAGATAGAAATGTTAAAAGCAGGTGGGGATATAGTTTTGGAGTGGTTGGTGCAATTATTTAATAAATGTATGGAAGAGGGTAAGGTACCTAGGGATTGGGGAGAGAGCATGCATAGTTCCTTTGTATAAAGGCAAAGGGATAAAAGAGAGTGCAAAAATTTAGGGGGATAAGTCTGTTGAGTGTACCTGGTAAAGGGTATGGTAGAGTTATAATTGAAAGAATTAAGAGTAAGACGGAGAATAGGTAGCAAAATGAACAAGGAGGCTTTAGGAAAGGTAGGGGGTGTGTGGGCCAGGTGTTTACAGTGAAACATATAAGTGAACAGTATTTAGATAAGGCTAAAGAGGTCTTTGTGGCATTTATGGATTTGGAAAAGGCGTATGACAGGGTGGATGGGGGGGGCAATGGGCGATGTTCAAGTGTATGGTGTAGGAGGTGGGTTACTGAAACATAAAGGTTTTTTACGAGGATAGTGAGGCTCAAGTTAGAGTATTGGGAAAAGGAATTTTTTTCCCTAAAATAGGCCTTAGAAAAGGATGTTGATGTCACCGTGGTTGTTTAATATATTTATAGAGGGGGTTGTAAGGAAGAAAAATGCGGGGGGTCTTGGCAAGGGGGGCGTGGAGTTAAAGATAAAGTTTCAACAAAAGTGGGAGTTGTACAGTGCTCTTTGCTGAACACTGTGCCTTGGGGATTCTGAAGAAAATTTGCAGAGATTTGGTGGAGAATTGGTGGGGTGTGCAAAAGAAAAAAATTTAAAAGGGTGAATACGGGGAAAGAAAAGGGTTAGAGGATAAAAAAAAGTTGGGTGAGAAAATTGAATATCAGTTTGGAGGGGAGATTATGGAGGAGGTGAAGTATTCAGAATTTGGGAGTGGACTGTCAGCGGATGGGTCATAAAAGGGGGTGAATCATAGAATTGAGGGGGAAAAAGGGGAAAGTGAGTGGTGCACTTAGGAGTCTGTGGAGACAAAGAACTTTGTCCTTGGAGGCAAAGAGGGGAATGTATAAGTATAGTTTTACCAACGCTCTTTATGGGGGTAAGCGTGGGTTGATGAAAGTTGCAGCGAGGAGAAACTGGGGCAGTGGAGAGTCATGTCGAGGGCAATGTGTTGGTTGAAAATAATGCAGGAATTCTTGTTGGGGGGGGGTTAGGGGAGGTGCGGGATTTCCAAAAATGTTGTCCAGAGGGCTGAGGAAGGGTTTTGGGGGTTGGGCATGTAGAAGAATGGAGCGAAACAGAATACTTCAAGAGTGTATCAGTCGTAGGGAAGGAGGCGGGGAAAGGGGTCCCCCTAGGAAGGGTTGAGGGAGGGTAAAGGAGGTTTGTGTGCGGGGGGCGTGATTTCAGCAGGCATGCGTGAGCGTGTTTGATAGGATTTGAATGGAGACAAATGGTTTTTAATACTTGACGTGCTGTTGGAGTGTGAGCAAAGTAACATTTATGAAGGGATTCAGGGAAACCGGCAGGCCGGATTTGAGTCCTGGAATGAAAGAACAGTGCCTGCACTTGAAGGAGGGGTGTTAATTTTGCAGTTTAAAAACTGTAGTGAAAAGCACCCTTTTGCAAGACAGTGATGGAGTGAATGATGGTGAAAGTTTTTCTTTTTCGGGCCACCCTGCCTTGGTGGGAATCGGCCGGTGTGATAATAATAAAAAAAAAAAAAAAAAAAAAAATAGTACGTCTTAGGCGTAGGGGTTTTTGACGTACTAGTACTCATAAATTCTAGCGACCTCAAATCTAGTGGGGGGAAAGCGGGTAGGCTTCATATGAAAGAATGGGTCTATGTGGTCAGTGTGCACGTCAAAAAAAAAATCCTGCAGCACACGGTGCATAATGAGAAAAAAAAAACTTTTTCCATTTTTTTTAATAAATCAGCGACTTTGCAGTGTATTTTCGTATAGTATTTATTTTTGTATTCTAGTTTTCTTGGTCTCATTTTATAGAATGGAACACATATTACTGAAATTTAGATGATTTTTACTGGTTTTGCAATGAAAGGTGCCTTGAAATTGAGCTCAAAGTAGCAGAAAAAGTTCGATTTTTACCAAACTTCAAAAGTAAACAAATCGTGCCAAGCGTGCAATACACGTCAACTGGCGAGTCTAATATTCCTTTCACAAGTGCACCCAAAAATATATTTACCATTTTTTACACTAATGCGTAGTCTGCATAACAGTAAAACTATTTTTTTGTGAGAATAAAAATTCAAAGTGGAAAGCAAAGAATATAAGAGGGGCCTTGAGACGTGACTAATGACTAGAGGAAATGTCATTTTAGTGCCAGGAATGTCTTTCTTGTTTATTCTGGACCCTATTCCGAAATTGGCAACTTTTGAAATTTGTGTGAAATTGGCAAAATTGCTAAATTCTGAACCACTGTACTGGATAGTTGAATTTATAAATGGGTGGTTTCTTGCACCCATTCGATAGAAAAAATGGAGTTCTAGCGAAATATTCATGTTTTTGTCGACTAGTACAGTGAAATTGGCCGAAAATGGGGCTCAAAGTGGGCAAAGTCGCCGATCCGTAAACATCGCTGAGACCGCTAACTTTGCGAGAGCATAATTCCGTAAGTTTTCTATCAAATTTCAAACTTTTGGTGTCGTTATGATCGGGAAAAGATTCTCTATCTTTTCATAAGAGAAAATAATTTTTTTTTTTTTTTAAATTTGGCCGACCCTGAGAACGAGTTTCGGAGAGGGCCTGTCGACCCTCAACGGGTTAAATTCACTCACATCACCACTAGTTGCAGGCAATTTCTTTACCAAATTGTCATGCAACTGCCTAGCCTTTTCACAAATGATTGCTTGAGAGATGCTATCTCCTGCTATCTGTTTTTCATTTATCTACACCAATAACAGTCTCTCAACATTTTCCAACACTTGCTGTCGCTGCTTCGTAATCACAGTTGCACCTTTTGCAAGAACAGCTTCCTTGATTGACGTTTTCCTGGTCACTATAGTAGAGATGGTTGATTGTGGTTTACTATACAACCTGACCAGCTCCGACACACGCACTCCGTTTTCGTACTTTGCAGTTATCTCTTTCTTCATTTCAATAGTCATTAGCACCCATAATCTCGAAGGGTTGGCACTAGAAGCTTTCTTGGGGCCCATGGTGACTTATTTTGCAGAAACAAGCACAAAAAACAGTGATGGAATGTACTGAATGTATCCTTAGATTCGTGCACACTGGCTGGCTTGTAAACACTGGCACACACTGGGCAGTTCAGGCCACACTTGGACACATCTCGTACGAATCGCATCGCATACCGGGTTTTGTAACGGGAACCGAGGCAAATTTTTTGCTATATAATGCATCGCTTACCAGATTTATCTGATACCGATAGCATACGCAAACCGGAGGTCCACTGTATAGTTTTACCAACGCTCTTATATGGGTGTCAAGCATGGGTGATGAATGTTGCATCGAGGAGAAGGCTGGAGGCACTGGAGATGTCATGTCTGAGGGCAATGTGTGGTGTGAATATAATGCAGAGAATTTGTAGTTTGGAAGTTAGGAGGAGGTGCGGGTTTGCCAAAACTGTTGTCCAGAGGGCTGAGGAAGGGTTGAGGTGGTTTGGACATGTAGAGAGAATGGAGCAAAACAGAATGACTTCAAGAGTGTATCAGTCTGTAGTGGAAGGAAGGCGGGGTAGGGGTCGGCCTAGGAAAGGTTGGAGGGAGGGGGTAAAGGAGGTTTTGTGTGCGAGGGGCTTGGACTTCCAACAGGCATGCGTGAGTGTGTTTGATAGGAGTGAATGGAGACGAATGGTTTTTAATACTTGACGTGCTGTTGGAGTGTGAGCAAAGTAACCCATTTAAAAAGTCAGGGAAACCGCAGGCCGGGCTAAGTCCTGGAGATTGGAAGTACAGGGGCCGCACTTTAAGGAGGGGGTTTTTATT
>NC_069435.1:44534620-44542215 GCF_026875155.1 Cherax quadricarinatus | reverse complement strand
AGACAATGGGGCTATAACCCCCTTTTCCTGTAAAGATTACTAAAAAGAATAAGAAGAAAATTGTCAAAGTGAAGTCTGAATGTCGTGATGTTGTGCAGATGATACAGAAAGAGTATGGATTATGTGGATGTATGAAGGAGAAGAACTGGATGTACCCTGGCTTAAGTGAAACAAATGCGAATGGGTGGGTAGAGTTTCAGTGAAGAGGAATCAAATGGGATTTAGGTCAGGGTTCCAAATAGAGTTAGAGCGAAAAAGGAGTAGCAATAATTTGAAGATAAGCTATGGCAGAAAAAGGACTATAAATTATAATTCAAGGACTATGTGGAGTAAAATAAAGATTGGGATGTGAAAGGTGTGTTTATAATAACGTGTATGCCCCTGGGAAGAGAGAAGTTGTAGAGGAGAGAGAGAGATATTGGGAAATGTTGAGGTAATGCGTGGATTTTGCATCAAGTGTGAAATAATGGGTGGAGGAGTTCAATGCTAAAGTGGTAGAAAAATGTTAATGGAGGGAGTATTAGGGAAATTTGGTGACAGTGGGTAAATGTAAATGGGAGCCTTTTTAATTGAACTATGTGTAGAAAGAAATTTTGTAATAAAGTAATACATATTTTGTAAGACAGAGGAGTGAAGATATAAATATACAAGGTATGATGTAGCACGTAAGAATAGTAGTTTATTAGATTATGTATTGGTGGATATAAAGGTTGATGGTAGCTCCAGGATGTACATGTTTAGTATAGGTTGCAACTGATATATCGGATCATTATTTAATATTTATGAAGCTACAGAGTAAGAGTAGATGTGGAAAAAACGGATAAGGGAGGCAACAACAAGTAAGAGGGAGGTGAAAAGTGATAAACGAGGAGAGGAAGTTCGGGTGAGATATAAGCGACTATTTGGCATAAAGGTGGCTATTGCAAAGATGAGTAGTGGGGTTGAAGAGGTTGGAATAGTTTTTAAAAAAGCAGTATAGAATGTGGGCAGAAGTTTGTAGTGTTAAAAGGAGGTGGGCAGGAGGAAAGAGGATGATGGGTGGAATATGAGTAAAGGGGTGAAAAAGAAGAAAAAGGTAGCTTAATGAGAGGTGTTTTACAAAGCAAATGTTATAATAAGAAGAGCAAAGTATATGAGAAGTAAAAGAAAGTAAGAGCAGTGTGAGAGAGTGCAAAAGGAGAGCATTGATATGAGTGGGAGAGGCACAGTACAAGAAATTTTAATGAAAATAAGAAAAAATTTTGGAGTGAGTTAAACATTAAGAAAGCCTAGGGAAAATAAGATTTTGTCAGTTTAAAAACAGAGTAGTAGTTTACGACAGATGGGAGATGGAGTTATTGGGTAGATTGCGAAAATATTTTTGAGGGAACTTTTAAATGTATATGGAAGATAACAGAGGCAGTAATTTCATGCACTGGTCAGGAGGTATACCATCTTTTAGGAGGTGAAGATGAGCAAAAGGCAAGTGTGTGGGGAGAACGTGACGCATTACGTTAAAATGAAAGTGGTGGTTAAAGCAGCCTGGAACTGATGGGATCATGACAAAAATGTTAAAAAGCAGGGGGGATAATATGTGATTGGTTGTACTTTGTTTAAAATAATGTTTGAAAGAGGGGGAAGTACCTAGGGATTGGCGGAGAGCATGTAAATAGTCCCCCTTTATATTAAAGGAAAGTGACAATAGAGACTGTGAAATTATAGAGGAAAAACTTACAGAATATCCCAGGAATAAGTGTACGGTAGGGTTATAATGAAAGAATTAGATGTAAACAGAATGTAGGATTGCGGGATGAAGCAAGGAGGTTACGAGTGGTAGGTGATGTTAGATCAGAGTTTACATTGAAGCATATATGTGCAACAGTATTTAGATAAAGAATAGGAGAGAGTTTTTATTGCATTTATTGATTTAGAAAACAGGCTATGAAATAGATTGGATAGAGAGCAATGTGGCAGATGTTGCAAGTATATGGAATAGTGGTAAGGTTTTATAAATGCAGTAAGGATATTTTATGAGGATAGTGAGCCTCAGTTTAGGGTGTGTAAAGAAGGGAGACTACTTCCAGTAAAAGTAGGTCTTAGACAGGATGGTATTGTCACCATGGTTGTTTAATATATATATAGAGGGGTTGTAAAGGAAGTAAATGCTAGGGTGTTTGGGAGAGGGTGGGATAAAATTATGGGAATCAAATTCAAAACGTAATTGGACACAGTTACTTTTTGCTGATTGGAATACTGTGCTTATGGGAAATCAAAAAGAAATTGCAAAGTTAGTGATGAATTGGGACATTTGTGTAATGGATAGAAAGTGAAAGTGGAACATAGAAAAGAAGTAAAGGTAGATGAGGTGTCAAAATGATTAGATAAAGTAAAAATGGATAACAAATTGGGGAGAGGGATTAGACGAAGTGAATGTTTCAGATACTATGGAATTATGAATACGAGTCGTAATATGTATTTATGAAGGATAGGTAATTATAGAATTGATGAGAAAAAAGGTGAGTGGTGGCGATTGAGTGTAAATAAGGATCGAAAATACGTATATCTAGGAGGCAAAGCAAGTATGTATATAAATAAAGTAGTACCACCACTCATATATGGTGGTAAGCTTCGTTGGTAAAGTTGCAGCACGAGGAGACGGTATGGAGCAGTGGAGAAGTCCTTAAAAGGGCAATGTTAGGTGTAAATATTATGCAGAAAATTCGAGTGGTGGAAATTAGAGAAGGTGTGGGGATTAATAAAAGCATTAGTCAGAGGGCCAGACTAGGGGTTTTGTTGAGTGTGGTTTGGTCATTTAGAGAGAATGGATCAAAGTAAGAATACAGGGAAAGCATATAAAACTATAGGGAGGAAGGCGGGAGGGGTCTCCTCCAAAGGGTTTGGAGAGAGGGGGTAAAGGAGGGTTTCTGTGGGAAAGGCTTGGGACTTCAGCATTGTGCGTGAGCATTGTTAGATAGGAAGGAATTGGAGACGAATGTAACTTGGGAGCCTATGACGAAATCTGTTGTGGAAGTGTGAGCAGTGTAATATGTTAGTGAAGGGATTAAGGAAACCGTATTATTTTCAAATATCGGACTGAGTTCCAGAAATGGAAAGTAACAAGTCCCTGCACTTTAAAGGAGGGGATTGGATATTGGTATTTTGGTGGGATAATGTTGTGTATCTTATATGTGTAATGCTTCTAGACTATTGTATGCTGAGCACCTCCGCAAAAACAGTGATAATGTGCGAGTGTGGTGAAAGGTTGAATGATGAATAAAGTAATTTCCTTTTGGGATTTTTTCTTTTTTTGGCACCCTGCCTCGGTGGGAGACGGCCGACTTTTTGAGAAAAAAAAATAGATATATATAGTATATATACATATGTAAAAGGCGAATGACAGGGTTGAGATAGGGGGCAATGTGCCAGAAATGTTGTGCAAGTGTACGGTGTAGGAGGTAGTTACTGAAAGCAGTGAAAGGGTGACAGGGGGGGGGGAGATGAGGCACAGTTAGAGTATGATGAAAGCGGAGGAAATTATTTCCGCAGTAAAAAGTAGGCCATAGACAAGGGATGTGTGATGTCCACCTGTGGTTAGTTTTAATATATTTATAGATGGGGTTGTAAAGAAGTAAATGCAGGGTCCTTTGACCAAGAGGCTTGAGGGTATAAAAGATAAAGAATCCAACACAACGTGGGAGTTTGTCCAAGTGCTCTTTGCTGATGACACCAGTGCTCTTGGGAGTATTCTGAAGAGAAGTTAATAGCAGATAATTGAGGTGGATGAATTGTAGGTGGGCAAATGGAAGAAAATTCGAAAGGTGAATAAAGGAAAGAGTAAGTTATGAGGGATAACAAAAATTAGGTGATGAAAGATTGAATATCAGATTGGAGGGAGAGAGTATGAGGAGTGAAATGTATTCAGATATTTGGGAGTGACGTGTCAGCGGATGGTCTATAAAAGATGAGGTAATCACAATTGCATGAGGAAAAGGAGTGTATGGTGCGCTAGGAAGTCTGTGGAGACAAAGCACTTTGGTCCTTGGAGGCAAAGAGGGAATGTAAATGAGAGGTTATAGTTTTACCAACTATCTATATGGGTGTGAAAGCATGGGTGATGATGTTGCACGAGGAGAAGGCTGGATGGCAGTGGAGATGTCTATGTCTGAGGCAATGTGTGGTGTGAATATAATGCAGAGAATTCGTAGTTTGGAAGTTAGGAGGAGGTGCGGATTACCAAAACTGTTGTCCCAGAATGGCTTGAGGAGGTTGTTGAGGTGGTTGGACATGTGGAGATAAGTGGAGCGAACAGAATTATACTTCAAGAGTGTAATCAGTCTGTAGTGATGAAGGCGGGGTAGGGTCGGCCTAGGAAAGGTTGAGGGAGGGGTAAAGGAAGTTTGTGGTGCGAGGGGCAATTGGAATTCCAGCACTGCGTGAGCGTGTTTGATAGGAGTGAATGGAGAGAATGGTTTTTCATACGTTGACGTGCTGTTGGATTGTGAGCAAAGTAACATTTAAATGAGGGATCAGGGAAACCGGCAGCCGGACTTAGTCCTGGAATGGAAGTAACGGTGTCTGCACGTCCTGAAAGGAGGGTTGTAATGTTGCATGTTAAAAAACTTGTAGTGTAAGCACCCCTTCTGGCAATACAGTGATGGAGTGAATGCTGGAGAAGAGTTTTTCTTTTTCGGCCACCCGCTGGTGGATCGCCCAGTATAATAAAAAATAAATAACAATACATATACATATAAATACTATACATGAATGTAATACGAGTATTGTTATTATAGTATGTATATATATATGTATATATACATATACCTACATATATATACATAGATATGTATATATACAATTGCATATAACCATATATAGTGTATATAGACATAAGTTGATAATACATATAAAATGTATAACTACATAAATGTTAATATACTATATCTGAATATATATAATATGTAATTATATATTTATAATATTTACATATAATATAATATACAAATATATAATATTATGTATATATACATATATATGTAAATATACATATTATATATACATATAGAAGTATATATCATATTTATATATACATATATATGTATATATATTATATATGTATATATACATATATATATACATATAGTAGAACATATAATATACAAATATGTATAGTGTATATATATGTATAAGATAATTTGTTCTTTATTTTTTATTATCACGACTGGCCGATTCCACCAAGCAGGGTGGCCCCCGAAAAAGAAAAAACTTTCACACCAACATTCACATCCATCACTTACTTGCCAGAAGGGTGCTTTACAACTACAGTTTTTAAACTGCAAACATTAACACCCCTCCTTCAAGTGCAGACACCGTACTTCCCATCTCCAGGACTCCGTCCGGCCTGCCGGTTCCCTGAACCCCTTCAAAATGTAACTTTGCTCACACACGCAACAGCACGTCAAGTATAAAAACCATTCATCTCCATTCACTCCTATCAACACGCTCACGCACGCCTGCTGGAAGTCCAACCCCCGCACACAAAACCCCTTTACCCCCCCTCCAAACTTTCCAGGCCGACCCCTCCCCCGCCTTCCTTCCACACGACGAACATTTTTTAAGTTATTCTTTTCGCTCCATTCTCTCCCATGCCCCAAACCCCCTCAACAACCCCTCCTCAGCCCTCGGACAACGTTTTGTAACCCCACCTCCTCCAAATTTCCAAACTAGAATTCTCTGCATTATATTCACCCCACACATTGCCCTCAACTACATCTCCACTGCCCACCTTCTCCTCGCTGCACATTCATACCCATGTTTTACACCCATAAAAAAGGTTGGAAAACTATACTCTCATACTTCCCCTCTTTGCCCCCAAAGGACAAAGTTTTTGTCCCACAGATCCTAATGCACCACTCACTCTTTTCCCTCACAATTCTATGATTACCTCATCTTTAAAACCCCATCCGCTGACCGTCCCCTCCCAAATATCTGAAACATTACCTCCTCCTACCTCTCCCCCCCAACGATTTTAAAAATTTTTCACACCTAATCTTTTTGTTACCTCATAACCTTCTTTTTTCCCTGTATTCCCCTTTAATTTTCTTTTTTTGCACACCCTACAATTTTCACCACCAATCCTGCAACTTCTCTTCAAAATTTCCCCAAAAGGCACAGTGCATCAGAAAAGAGCACGTGACAACCCCACTTTGTGTTGATTTTTTTAAACTTTTAACTCAACCCTTTTCAAGACCCTCGCAATTTTCTTCCTTACAACCCCATCTATAAAATATTAAACAAACCACGGTGACATCACACATCCTTTCTAAGGCCCACTTTTACTGGGGAAAAATTTCCCTCTTTCCCCACATCTCTAACTTGAGCCCCATTCCCGTAAAAACCCTTTACTGCTTTCAGTAACCCACCCCACACCGTACCTGCAACATTGCCACATTGCCCCCCTATCCACCCCGTCTACCCCTTTTCCCAAAGTATTATATATATAATATATTTTTTTTTTCAACAAGTCGGCCGTCCCCACCGGGCAGGGTGACCCAAAAAAAAAAAAATCCCCAAAAAGAAAATACTTTCATCATCATTCAACACTTTCACCACACTCGCACATTATCACTGTTTTTGCGGAGGTGCTCAGAATACAATAGTCTAGAAGCATACACATATAAAGATACACAACATATCCCTCCAAACTACCAATATCCCAATCCCCTCCTTTAAAGTGCAGGCATTGTACTTCCCATTTCCAGGACTCATGTCCGACTATTTGAAAATAACCGGTTTCCCTTAATCCCTTCACTAAATATTACACTGCTCACACTCCAACAGATCGTCAGGTCCCAAGTACCATTCGTCTCCATTCCTTCCTATCTAACATGCTCACGCACACTTGCTGGAAGTCCAAGCCCCTTTCCCACAAAACCTCCTTTACCCCCTCTCTCCAACCCTTTCGAGGACGACCCCTACCCCGCCTTCCTCCCCCTATAGATTTATATGCTTTCCATGTCATTCTACTTTGATCCATTCTCTCTAAATGACCAAACCACCTCAACAACCCCTCTTCTGCCCTCTGACTAATGCTTTTATTAACTCCACACCTTCTCCTAATTTCCACACTCCGAATTTTCTGCATAATATTTACACCACACATTGCCCTTAAACAGGACATCTCCACTGCCTCCAACCGTCTCCTCGCTGCTGCATTTACCAACGAAGCTTCACACCCATATAAGAGTGTTGGTACTACTATACTTTTATACATTCCCTTCTTTGCCTCCATAGATAACGTTTTTTGACTCCATATATACCTCAACGCACCACTCACCTTTTTTCCCTCATCAATTCTATAATTAACCTCATCCTTCATAAATCCATCTTCCGACACGTCAACTCCCAAGTATCTGAAAACATTCACTTCTTCCATACTCCTCCTCCCCAATTTGATATCCAATTTTTCTTTATCTAAATCATTTGACACCCTCATCACCTTACTCTTTTCTATGTTCACTTTCAACTTTCTACCTTTACACACATTCCCAAACTCATCCACTAACCTTTGCAATTTTTCTTTAGAATCTCCCATAAGCACAGTATCATCAGCAAAAAGT
>NC_069435.1:44462120-44529620 GCF_026875155.1 Cherax quadricarinatus | reverse complement strand
TGTTGTGTCTTACCTAACAAGTGCTTTTGTGTAGGAACACAGTGTTGATGTAGCTGTTGTGTCTTACAAAAGTGCTTTTGTGTAGAACACAGTGTTGATGTAGCTGTTGTGTCTACTAATAACAAGTGCTTTTGTGTAGAACAGTGTTAATGTAGCTGTTTGTGTCTTACCTAACAGAGTGCTTTTGTGAAGAAGACACAGTGTTGAAGTAGCTGTTGTGTCTTACCTAACAAGTGCTTTGTGTAGAACACAGGTTGATGTAGCTGTTGTGTCTTACCCAAGAAAGTGCTTTTGTGTAGAACACAGTGTTGATGTAGCTGTGTGTCTTACCTAACAAGTGCTTTTGTGTAGAAACACAGTGTTGATGTAGCTGTTGTGTCTTACCTAACAAGTGCTTTTGTGTAGAACACAGTGTTGATGTAGCTGTTGTGTCTTACCTAACAAGTGCTTTTGTGTAGAACACAGTGTTGATGTAGCTGTTGTGTCTTACCTAACAAGTGCTTTTGTGTAGAACACAGTGTTGATGTAGCTGTTGTGTCTTACCTAACAAGTGCTTTTGTATAGAACAGTGTTGATGTAGCTGTTGTGTCTTACCTAACAAGTGCTTTTGTGTAGAACACAGTGTTGATGTAGCTGTTGTGTCTTACCTAACAAGTGCTTTTGTGTAGAACACAGTGTTGACGTAGCTGTTGTGTCTTACCTAACAAGTGCTTTTGTGTAGAACACAGTGTTGATGTAGCTGTTGTGTCTTACCTAACAAGTGCTTTTGTGTAGAACAGTGTTGATGTAGCTGTTGTGTCTTACCTAACAAGTGCTTTTGTGTAGAACAGTGTTAATGTAGCTGTTGTGTCTTACCTAACAAGTGCTTTTGTGTAGAACACAGTGTTGATGTAGCTGTTGTGTCTTACCTAACAAGTGCTTTTGTGTAGAACACAGTGTTGATGTAGCTGTTGTGTCTTACCTAACAAGTGCTTTTGTGTAGAACACAGTGTTGATGTAGCTGTTGTGTCTTACCTAACAAGTGCTTTTGTGTAGAACAGTGTTAATGTAGCTGTTGTGTCTTACCTAACAAGTGCTTTTGTGTAGAACACAGTGTTGATGTAGCTGTTGTGTCTTACCTAACAAGTGCTTTTGTGTAGAACACAGTGTTGATGTAGCTGTTGTGTCTTACCTAACAAGTGCTTTTGTGTAGAACAGTGTTGATGTAGCTGTTGTGTCTTACCTAACAAGTGCTTTTGTGTAGAACACAGTGTTGATGTAGCTGTTGTGTCTTACCTAACAAGTGCTTTTGTGTAGAACAGTGTTAATGTAGCTGTTGTGTCTTACCTAACAAGTGCTTTTGTGTAGAACACAGTGTTGATGTAGCTGTTGTGTCTTACCTAACAAGTGCTTTTGTGTAGAACACGTGTTGAATGTAGCTGTTGTGTCTTACCTAACAAGTGCTTTTGTGTAGAACACAGTGTTGATGTAGCTGTTGTGTCTTACCTAACAAGTGCTTTTGTGTAGAACACAGTGTTGATGTAGCTGTTGTGTCTTACCTAACAAGTGCTTTTGTGTAGAACACAGTGTTGATGTACCTGTTCAGACTAACGTACACTAGAACTCCAAGGTTTTAAAAAGGTGCATTCCAGGAAACCTTTGAACATACAGTATTTTTCCATAGACATCCATAGTAGTGTAGGTAGTAGGTTGGTAGACAGCAGCCACCCAGGGAGGTACTACCATCCTGCCAAGTGAGTGTAAAACGAAAGCCTGTAATTGTTTTACATGATGGTAGGATTGCTGGTGTCTTTTGTCTGTCTCATAAACATGCAAGATTTCAGGTACGTCTTGCTACTTCTACTTACACTTTGGTCACACTACACATACATGTACAAGCATATATATATATATACACACACCCCTCTGGGTTTTCTTCTATTTTCTTTCTAGTTCTTGTTCTTGTTTATTTCCTCTTATGGTATAAACCTTGCTAATAAATACCGACAAGTTGGTTTCCAGAAGTGATCAAGGTCCCAGGACCGAAACATTTTCTAATAAATATGTTATAGTGTTTGCTTACGTGTCTTTCTAAACCATTTCCTCTTATCTCCATGGGAAAGTGGAACAGAATTCTTTCTCCGTAAGCCATGCATGTTGTAAGAGGTGACTAAAATGCCGGGAGCAAGGGGCTAGTAACCCCTTCTCCTGTATAAATTACTAAATTTAAAAAGAGAAACTTTTGTTTTTCTTTTTGGGCCACCCTGCCTTGGTGGGATATGGCCAGTTTGTTGAAAGAAGAAAGATCCATAGTAGTTACATTCCTTAACAGTAATATTCTATACCTAATTTCATATACAGTAGGGCTCCACTTATACAGCAGGTTAGGTTCCAGGCTACCACCTTAAAGCGGAAATCACCGTAAAGCGGAATGCCAGTTTTGTCCACTTATAGATGCCGGATAACAAGTTTGCACTAACATATATTGAGCAAACAGTAGAACTAGGAATTAAAAAAAAAAAAAAAAAAAAGTAAAATACATAGACAGTACAATCATTATTTACCTTAAAATATTTGTAGTCTTATTGTAGGGAGAGAGGTGAATAGTATTTGTATGAAGTCAGGTGTAAGTAGCCCAGTAGGGGTAGCAATGTAGCCCACCTGGTTTCCACACCTAATAGTAATATGCGATATTTAAAGTACCCCAGAATGATGATATTACCATCGACATACCTTGTTCACTGAGCTTAATCATTTCTAACAACCACCCTTAGATGGCATCATAAACAATAGAGAAGTGATGAGATGAAGTCGTGCCGAGAATTGTTAACAAAACCAAATGCGTTAAGGGAAGTGACTGGGTCAAATGCACTTTTTTTTTTTTTTCGCTGGTACTCTCCCGGCCCGGGTCTTTTCCAAGAGTGGTGACCCGGCCTTGGATTCCTGTCTGGGGAGTATCTCGAGACCTAAGTCCCCCATGGGAGGAGGTACAAGTACCCCCTCATCTTTGGGACCAACTGTCCCCAGGCCTAGCCACATTGATACACATTTTCTCTGGTGCTGGACCAGAGAAAATGTAGTTCTGTTCCTCCACCTGGCTACATCTCGTATTTATGTGAAATTTATTGTACTGTTGGTGCATGTATCATGTTTATATATTATGTAACATGTTTCTTATATATTTTTGAAGAAAATGTCATAGATGGATTAATTGAAATGTCTATTCTTACGTAATATATGACATTTAATGCACCTCAATGATTATTGTTGTGTATTATCATTATAAATATGGTATCTTCAAGACACTGTGATTTTAATGTATACCTGCATCGCACTGCATTGTGTAAGTGTATTTAGGTACAGGTACACAAGTATAATTATATCTGAGTACATATTAAATGTGTTGTAGGTTGGTAGACAGCAACCACTCAGGGAGGTACCACTGTCCTAGCAAATGAATGTGAGACTGAAACCTGTATTTGTTTTCAATGATGGTAGGAGGGGTGGTGTCTTGTTTGTCTCATAAACACACAAGATCACAGGTATATCTTGCCACTCTTACTTATACTGAGGTCACACATGCATGTACACATTTGTGTGTACAAACTCATATGAGTTTTCTTTGATTTTATCTTAATATTTCTTGTTCTTATTACTTTTCCTTTCATTTCCATGGGGAAGTAGAATAAGAATCTTTCCTCTGTAAACCATGCGTGTTGTAAAAGTCAACTAAAATGCCAGGAGTATTGGGCTAGTAATCTCTTTACCTGTAGCGCTTACTGAAAATAAGAAAACCGTCAAAATGGGATGTTTGAACGTGCATGGATGTAGTATGAATGATAAACAGATGATTGTGGATGTTATGAATGAAAAGAAGCTGGATATCCTGGCTTTAAGTGAAACAAAATTGAAAGGGATAGGGGAGTTTCAGTGGGGAAAAATAAATGGGATTAGGTCAGGGGTTTCTAATAGAGTTCGAGCTAAGGAAGGAGTAGCAGTAATGTTGAAGGGTAAGTTATGGCAGGAAAAGAGGAAATATAAATGTATAAATTAAAGGGTTATGTGGAGTAAAATAAGGGTTGGATATGAAAAGTGGGGCATAGTGTTTATGCACCTGGAGAACGACTTGTTGCCCCCATCCCGACTGCCCCCATCCCGACTTGCCCCCATCCCGACTTGCCCCATCCCGACTTGCCCCCCATCCCGACTTGCCCCATCCGACTTGCCCCCATCCCGACTTGCCCCCCCCATCCCGACTTCCCCCATCCCGTCTTCCCCCCATCCCGCTTCCCCCCATCCCGTCTTCCCCCCATCCCGTCTTCCCCCCATCCCGACTTCCCCCCATCCCGACTTCCCCCCATCCCGACTTCCCCCATCCCGACTTCCCCCCCATCCCGACTTCCCTCTCTTACCCCATCCCGAGTTCCTCTCTTCCTTCCCTCCCAACTTCATCTCTTCCTCCCCTCCTGACTTCCTCTCTTCCTCCCCTCCCAACTTCCTCTCTTCCTCCCCTTCCCGACTTCCTCTCTTCCTCCCCTCCCACTTCCTCTCTTCCTCCCCTCCCGACTTCCTCTCTTCCTCCCCTCCGACTTCCTCTCTTCCTCCCCTCCCGACTTCCTCTCTTCCTCCCCTCCCGACTTCCTCTCTTCCTCCCCTCCCGACTTCCTCTCTTCCTCCCCTCCCACTTTCTCTCTTCCCCCCATCCCGACTTCCTCTCTTCCCCCCTCCCGACTTCCTCTCTTCCTCCCCTCCCGTCTTCCTCTCTTCCTCCCCATCCCGACTTCCTCTCTTCCTCCCCATCCGACTTCCTCTCTTCCTCCCCATCCCGAGTTCCTCTCTTCCCCCCATCCCGAGTTCCCTCTCTTCCCCCCATCCCGAGTTCCTCTCTTCACCCCATCCCGACTTTCTCTCTTCCCCCCATCCCGACTTCCTCTTTTCCCCCCCAACTTTCTTTCTTCCCCCAACTTTCCTTTCTGCCCCCCTCCAAACTTAATCTCTTCCCTCCCTCCCCGACTACCTCTCTTCCCCCATCCCGTCTTCCCCCGTCCCGTCTTCCCCCATCCCCTCTTCCCTTATCCCGTCTTCCCCCATCCCGTCTTCCCCCATCCCGTCTTCCCCCATCCCTCTTCCCCCATCCCGTTTTTCCCCCATCCCGTCTTCCCCCATCCCGTCTTCCCCCCATCCCGTCTTCCCCCCATCCCGTCTTCCCCCCCATCCCCTCTTCCCCCCATCCCGTCTTCCCCCATCCCGTCTTCCCCCATCCCCCTCTTCCCCCATCCCGTCTTCCCCCATCCCGTACTTCCCCCATCCCGACTTCCCCCCGTCCCGACTTCCCCCGCCCGACTTCCCTCTCTTTTCCCACCATCCCGACTTCCTCTCTTCCCACCATCCCGACTTCCTCTCTTACCCCCTCCTGACTTCCTCTTCCCCCCTCCCAACTTTTCTCTCTTCCCCCCTCCAACTTTCTCTCTTCCCCCCTCCCAACTTTCTCTCTTCCCCCTACTCCCGACTTCCTCTCTTCCCCTCCAGAACTTCCTTTCTCCCCCAACTTCCTTTCTCCCCCTCCCAACTTTCTCTCTTCCCTCCCTCCCCGACTTCCTCTCTTCCCCCCATCCCGACTTCCTCTCTTCCCCCCATCCCGACTTCCTCTCTTTCCCCCCATCCCGACTTCCTCTCTTACCCCATCCCGACTTCCTCTCTTACCCCATCCCGACTTCCTTTCCTCCCTTTCCCCCATCCCGACTTCCTCTCCTTCCCCCATCCCGACTTCCTCTCTTCCCCCCCTGCCGACTTCCTCTCTTTCCCCCCCTGCCGACTTCCTCTCTTACCCCATCCCGACTTCCTCACTTGCCCCATCCCGACTTCCTCACTTGCCCCCATCCCGGCTTCCTCTCTTGCCCCATCCCGGCTTCCTCTCTTGCCCCATCCCGGCTTCCTCTCTGCCCCATCCCGACTTCCTCTTTTCCTCCCCTCCCGACTTCCTCTCTTCCTCCCCTCCCGACTTCCTCTCTTCCTCCCCTCCCGACTTCCTCTCTTCCTCCCCTCCCGACTTCCTCTCTTCCTCCCCATCCCGACTTCCCCCTCTTCCTCCCCATCCCGACTTCCTCTCTTCCTCCCCATACCGACTTCCTCTCTTCCTCCCCATCCCGACTTCCTCTCTTCCTCCCATACCGACTTCCTCTCTTCCTCCCCATCCCGACTTCCTCTCTTCCCCCCATCCCGACTTTCCTCTCTTCCCCCCAAACTTTCTTTCTTCCCCCCAACTTTCTTTCTGCCCCCTCCAAACTTAATCTCTTCTCTCCCTCCCCGACTTCCTCTCTTGCCCCCATCCCGCCTTGCCCCCATCCCGCCTTGCCCCCATCTGCCTGCCCCCATCCGTCTTGCCCCCATCCCGTCTTGCCCCCATCCCTCTTGCCCCCATCCCGTCTTGCCCCCATCCCGTCTTGCCCCCGTCCCGTTTTTGCCCCCATCCCGTCTTGCCCCCATCCCGTCTTGCCCCCTTCCCGTCTTGCCCCCATCCCGTCTTGCCCCCATCCCGTCTTGCCCCCTCCCGTCTTGCCCCCATCCCGTATTGGCCCCCATCCCGCTTGCCCCCATCCCGTCTTGGCCCCCATCCGTCTTGCCCCCCCTCCCGTCTTGCCCCCCATCCCTTCTTGCCCCCATCCCGTCTTGCCCCCCCTCCCGTCTTGCCCCCCATCCCGTCTTGCCCCCCATCCCGTCTTGCCCCCCATCCCGTCTTGGCCCCCCATCCCGTCTTGCCCCCATCCCGTCTTGCCCCCCATCGTCTTGCCCCCCATCCCGTCTTGCCCCCATCCCGTCTTGCCCCCCATCCCGTCTTGCCCCCCCATCCGTCTTCCCCCATCCCGTCTTCCCCCCATCCCGTCTTTCCCCCATCCCGTCTTTCCCCCATCCCGTCTTTCCCCATCCCGTCTTTTCCCCCATCCCGACTTCCCCCCATCCCGACTTCCCCCATCCCGACTTCCCCCATCCCGACTTCCCCCCATCCCACCTTCCCCCTATCTCGACTTCCTCTCTTCCTTCCCTCCCGACTTCATCTCTTCCCCCCCTCCCGACTCCTCTCTTCCTCCCCTCCCGACTTCCTCTCTTAACCCCCTCCTGACTTCCTCTTCCCCCCTCCCAACTTTCTTCCCCCTACTCCCGACTTCCTCTCTTCCCCCCAACTTCCTTTCTCCCCCTCCCAAATTACTCTCTTCCCTCCCTCCCCGGCTTCCTCTCTTCCCCCCATCCCAACTTCCTCTCTTACCCCATCCCGAGTTCCCCTCTTACCCCATCCCGAGTTCCTCTCTTACCCCATCCCGACTTCCTCTTCTACCCCATCCGACTTCCTCTCTTTCCTCCTCTCCCGACTTCCTCTCTTCCCCCTCCCGACTTCCTCTCTTCCTCCCTTCCCGACTTCCTCTCTTCCCCCCATCCCGACTTCCTCTCTTACCCCATCCCAACTTCCTCTCTTCCCCCATCCCAACTTCCTCTCTTCCCCCATCCCGACTTCCTCTCTTTTTCCCATCCCTACTTCCTCTCTTCCTTCCCTCCCAACTTCCTCTCTTCCTCCCCTCCGACTCCCTCTTCCTCCTCCCCACTTCCTCTCTTCCTCCCCTCCCGACTTCGTCTCTTCCTCCCCTCCCGACTTTGTCTCTTCCTCCCCCCCGACTTCCTCTCTTCCAACCCCTCCCGACTTCCTCTCTTCCTCCCTTCCCGACTTCTCTTCTCCCCTTCCCGACTTCCTCTCTTCCCCCCATCCCGACTTCCTCTCTTTTTCCCATCTTACTTCCTCTCTTCCTCCCCTTCCAATTTCCTCTCTCCCCCTCCCGACTTCCTCTCTCCCCCTCCGATTTCCTCTCATACCCCCTGCTGATTCCTCTCTTGCCCCCCTGCTGACTTCCTCTCTACCCCCTCCCAACTCCTCTCTCCCTCTCCGACTTCCTCTCTCCCCTCTCCGACTTCCTCTCTCTCCCCTCTCTCGACTTCCTCTCTCCCCTCTCCCGACTTCCTCTCTCCCCCTTCCCGACTTCCTCTCTCCCCCTTCCCGACTTCCTCTCTCCCCCTTCCCGACTTCCTCTCTCCCCTTCCGACTTCCTCTCTCCCCTCTCCTGAACTTCCTCTCTCCCCTCCCGACTTCCTCTCTCCCCGTCCCGACTCCTCCTCCCCCGTCCCGACTTCCTCTCTCCCCCGTCCCGACTTCCTCTCTCCCCCGTCCCGACTTCCTCTCCCCCCTCCTCCTGCCTTCTTTTTCTCTCTTAACAACTTTTTCCCCCCAACAGCTTCCTTCCCTACTACTTCCAGCCATCCCCTCAAAACATTGCCTCATCATTACAATGCCTTAATACTAAGTCAGAGTGACAGTGTTGGTGTTAAAGTGGGTTGTGACCAGGGTAGTGAGGTATTTCCATGAGGGAGCACCACTCTTCCAGCAGAAGGCTGGTTACCCGACTTAAAACACAGCATCTCTCTCAGCATAAATTTGCTAATACTGCCAGTGTCACTGGGTGAATTATAAACACAGATTATGGAATTTGAAGAGTAGACTTTTTACTTGCTTTGCGGTTAAGGTTTATGCATTTGGAGAGTGAATTGGTTATGACAGTTGCAGGTTCACAATGGTATTAAATGATTGTAAAAGTTTCCTTTTCATGGGCCACCCCTGTCTTCTTGGAAGATGGCCATTATATTCAAGATAATGGACACTAATCATTGATTTTTTTTTATAACTTGGTGTAATGGTATTTTTGTAATGTTCTTTGTCCTTGCTAGTGATGTTTCATTTTTATTGCTTAATTTTACCTTGGATGATGGTTATGTATGAGAGAGATACCAGGTAAAAGCTCTCTTCAATTCTGAGCACCCCTCTACCCTATTCCTCTACCAACTTATTCCTGTCTCAAAAAATTTTGAATATTCTTGCCAAAATTAGTAACGATATCTTTGATTTGGTAGACATGATGTTTCCAAACACTTTGACTATGCAGATATATAAAATAAGTAGAACTGTCAGTCTAATGGGACCAGTTCGTAATATTTGATTTTGTTAACCTATCTGAAAGTTTGACGTGGTTGTATCTCAAGACTTGGAAATGTCTTTATTTTTATATTCTTAAGGGTTTATTGCAAGTCATTTTCTTGAATAACATTATTACTTCTGGCCATTAGTGTGGATGATGAACCAGTTGAAGTAGAGGTTGAAGAGGCTCCTGTTATTGAAGAAGAGAGACCCAAAGAGGATAAGGTGCCAGCCAAGACTGCTGCTGTCACAAGTCGTGTTCAGAGGTCTACTAGAGCAAGAGGACGAGGACGTCCATCTAAAAATTAAACCATCTCACTGAACACATTACTTAGTATACAGGTATATTAAACTTTACACACACACACACACACACACACACACACACACACACACACACACACACTCACACACACACACACAACACACTACACACAACCACACCCACCACACCACCACAACACCACCCCCACACACACACACACACACACACACCACACACCCCCACACACACACACACACACCACACACCACACACCACACACCACACACCACACACCACCACACACACACACAAACCCCACACCACACACCCCCAAACACCCCACACACACCACACACCCCACCCCCACACACCACACACCCCACACCCCACCCCCACCACACACACACCCCACACCACACACACACCACACACCACACACCACCACACACCACACACACACCACAACACCACACACACACCACACACCCACACCACACACACCACACCACACCCCACACACACACACCACACACCACACACACACACCACACAACACCACACACCACACCCCCACACACACACACCACCACACACACCACACACACACACCACCACACACAACCACACACCACCCCACACCACACCACACACACCACCACCCCACACACACCACCACCCCCACAACACACCACCCACAACCACACACACACCCCACCACCCCACACACACACACCCCAAACACACACACCACACACACACACCCAACCACACAACACACACACCCACACACACACCCCACCACACCACACCACACACAACAAAACCCACACACACACCACACACCCCACCCCCACACACACACACACCACACACAAACCACACACCCCAACACACCACCACACACAACACACACACACCCCACACACACACACACACACACACACCCCCACACCACACCACCCCACACACCACCACACAACACACCACACACACAACCACACACACACCACACACACACACACCACACACACCACACACACACACACACACCACACACCCACACACACCACCCAAAACACACACCCCACACACACCACACCCCCCAAAACCCCACACCCCACACAAAACACACACAACACACACAAAAACACACACCACACACACACCACACAACACCACACACACACCACACACAACACACACAACACCACAACAAACCAACACACCACACCACACACCACACACACACCACACACACACACACCACCCCACACACACCACACCCCCACACACCACAACACACACACCCCCAAAAACACACACCACACACACACCCCACACACACACACCAAACCAACACACCACACACACCACACACACACACCACACACAACACACACCACCACACACCAACAACACCACACACACACCACACACACACCCCACACACACACACACACACACACACACCACACACACACCAACACACACCCACAACACACAACCACAACACACCACACAACCCACACAAAACACCAAAACACACACCACACACACACCACAACACACACCAAAACACCCACACACACCCCACACACACCCCAACACACCACAAAAACCACACACAACCCACACACACCACCCCAAACCACCACACTCCACCACACACACACACACACCACAACACCCCCACACAACACACCACACACACACACCACACCCCAACACGCACGACACAACGAAACGCCCCAAACAAACACACAGCTAATTTACCATATGATATGTTATATGTGTGTGTTTTCCCTGTATCATTTTGTGCTGTTGTTACCCACACCATCCATGCTTTCATTTTTCTCCTCCCTCTCTTTTCCCCTCTTCTCTCTCTTCTCTTCCCCTCTCTCTTTCCCCTTCTCTTCTCTCTCCTTCCCCTCCTTTTCCTCTTCTCTCTCTCTCTTCTCTTCTTTTTTTTTTCTTTTTTTTTTTTTTCACAGCTTTGACAAAGGGTTTAAAGGGTCCCTAGCTTTATTGACAGCTATTTACAGGTTAAGGATTCCTGACTTTATGGCAAGCTAAGAGCTGTTACCTACATCAGCTCATTTGAAAGCATTTTATTGTTATGAGACATACAAGTAGGGAACAGGATGAAGTTGAAGCCATCTGTGGGCAAGCATTTTCATTTGATCAACTGACTTTATCTCGTTGACATCATTATGCTGTACGAATGTGTTCCATACTCAAGTCATCCTGGGTATGTAAAGATCTCAGATGGAGTGATGTTCTGGAGAAGGGTACCGCCAAGTGAAGTTGCTGCTTTCTGCCCTCTTGTGGCATAAAAGCTTGTTTCACGCTGTCCTCGAAGTGGATCCAAGTGTGGTATTTTGACAATCTCTCTCTCTTCTCTTCTCTCTCTCTTCTCTTCTCTCTCTCTTCTCTTCTCTCTCTCTTCTCTTCTCTCCTCTTTTTTCTCTCTCTCTCTCTTCTCTCTCTTTTCTCTTTCCCCTTTTCTTCTCTCTCCTTCTCTCTTCCCCTTTTCCTCTTCTCTTTTCCTCTTCTTTCTCCTCTTTTTCTTTTTCTCTTTCTTTCCCCTCTTTCTCTCTCTCCTCTCTCTCTTCTCTCTTTCTCTCTCCCCTCTCGTCTTCTCTCTCTCTTCTCCTCTCTCTTCTCTCTCTCTCTTTTCTCTCTCTCTTTCTCTCTCTCTCTTCTCTCTCTCTCCTCTTCTCTCTCTCTCTCTCTCCTTCTCTTCTCTCTTCTCTCCTCTCTCTTCTCTCTCCCCTTCTCTTTTCTCTTTTCTTCTCTTCTCTCTCTCTTTTTCTCTCTCTTCTCTTCTCTCTCTCTTCTTCTCTCTTCTCTCTCTCTTCTCTCTCTCTCTCTCTCTCTCTCCCTCCTCTCTTCTCTCTCTCTTCTCTCTCTCTTTTCCTCTCTTCATTCCTCTTTCCCCTCTCTTCTCTCTCTCCCTTCTCTTCTCTTCTTTCTTTTTTTTTCTCTCCTTTTCTCCTCTTCTCTCTTCTGTCTTCTCTCCTCTTCTCTCTCCTCTCTTCTCCTCTCCTCATTCTCTTTTCTTTCCTCTCTCCTCTCTTCTCTTTTCTCTTCTCTCTCTCGTTCTTTTCTCTTCTTTCTCTCTCTCTTCTCTTTCCTCTCTCTTCCTCTTTCTCTCTCTCTTCTTCTCTCTCCTCCTCCTCCTTTCTCATTCTCTCTCTCTCTTCTCTCTCCTCTCTTTCTCTTCTCCCTCTCTCTCTTCTCTCTCCCCCTCTTCCTCTCTCCTCTCTTTTTTCTCTCTCTCTTCTTTCTCTCTCTTCTTCTCTTTCTCTTTCTTTCTCTATCTCTCTCTTCTCTCTTCTCTTCTCTTTCCCTCTCTTCTTCTCTTCCTCTCTCTGAACCCCTCTCTCTTCTCCTCTCCTCTTCTTCCCCTCTCTTCCCTTCTCTCCTTTCTTCTTCTTCTTTTCTCTTTTCTCTCCCTTCTCTCTCCATCCTCTTCTCTCTTTCTCTCTTCTCTCATCTCTCTCTCTCTTCTCTCTCCTCTTCTCTCTTCTCTCTCTCCTCTTCCTCTTCTCTCTTCCTCTCTCTCTCCTCTTCTCTCTTCTCTCTTCTCTCTCTCCTCTTTTCTCTTCTCTCTCTCTCCTCTTCTCTCTTCTCTCCTTTCTCTCTCCTTTCTCCTCTTTTCTCTTCTCTTTCTCCCTCCCCTTTCTCCTCCCTCTTTTCTTCCTTTTTTCTCCTCTCTTTTCTCTCCTCCCTCTTCTTCCTGTACATTTCTCCACTATTTTCTCTGTTTAGATTTTATATCTCAGCCACTATGCATGCATGCACAAGTTTTCAATGTTTTGTATTAAACATTTTTAATATGGTAGTTGCATTTGACCAGCTGGTACGCAGTTTTGTCTGGTTTATTTTTAATGATTCATGTAGTTTTTTGTCATAAGTGTTTTAAAATCTTTCATTGAATACGATGATGTAGCAATATTTTAACTCTTAAATGGTGCAAACGTATATATAAGTTCGCCTGCGCAGCGCCCCAAATATTTTGAGAGAAAAAAAAAATTTATAGGAAAAAAGAGCATGTGGTACCCAGACATCCCCAATTTTTTTCATATGGCGCACACTGAGTGCGCACACCCATTCTCTCATGTCTAGACGACTCAGGCCTATCGTGCCAATGTTGAATGAATGACAAATGAAACGTATATATACGTTTGGGGCGCTACGCGAGAGAACGTATATATATGTTTGGACCGTTTAAGGGTTAAAGAAATGCTGACTACTGTATATAATATAGTTGAGAAAAATATGCTGTTTTTTATATATAGAAGCAATACATTGTATCACATGATTAACTATTATACAGGTGTTATCCAGGAACTGATGAGAGGAATATGTAATTGACCGGCAAGTTTGTGCTTGGCTACCAGTGCAGAACACAAGCTCGCTGAATTGAAGACTTTTATAAGGTGAATGTTTATATCACAACAGCAGCAATGTTTTCATACATTATACTTCATCCCCCATGTGCTTGTTAAGCTAAATTCAGTATCTTGACTTGTTCAGCAAGGATTTCTCTTTGCCAAACAAATTCAGCATGTATTAATTTTTATTGTACTGCAGCTCCAGGGAAATCAGTCTTCATATAAAAAAATCGTTGATATTCAGTAATACTAAATGTAGCTGCTCTTAGATACATTTGATAGAAACAAACTATATTATGTGCAAACTAAAATAGGTATTAGATACAGAATTAACAAAACAGTGTCCCAGACTGAAGGAGGGGTGGGAATGTTGCCGTCAAAGTCATCTGAATTTTAATGTCGGCACACTTCTAGCAAAAACAGCGATTGAATGAATGGAGGTGAATGTGTTGACTTTTAGCATGCATAAGCACAGACTGACAAACAGACACAAAGGCAACTTGAAGTTAGACATAGATGAGCCACGGGGATGTCAGGAAGTATTTCTTAAGTCTCAAGGTGGTCAGGAAGTGGTGGAGACACTCCATACATAGTTTTAAGAGCAGGTACAGTAGGGTACATGAGGCTAGGAGAGAATGAATCTGGCAAATGGCAAGTTGAGATTTGGCCAGGAGGTAAGACTGAGCCGCTGCAACTACATATAGATAAGTACATATAGGTTACAAACATGCACACACACACACTATTTTGCTTAATAATGTTGTGTTACCTCTTGAGAGATCCTGCTATAACAGTGAAGGCCAGTAGAAATATGGGACATACATGAGTTTTGGAATTTAGCTATGTTTGTATTTAATTAGTAAGTGCATGAACTGATGGTCTAGTTCATGTGAAGAAAGTAATTTTGAAGTGTTTCTATACTTTCTAAGGGACACAATTTGAAATAGTTTATAAAATCATTATTTTTGAAATGTTTTCCTAACCTTCAGCTTATTGTGAATTAAAAGCATATTATGCAGATTGTGTACTCCAGTGTAGAAGTGTTGAGTAACTGTTATAGTATTTGTGTACCTTAATTAAAGCAGTAGGTTTACTAGTGATGCATAACTCTTTACTTAAATTTATATAATGGTAAATTTTAAACAATTTTATAAATTTCTTTCATATTATTTAGTAATATATCACATTAATTTTGTAGGTTTGTGACCAATGTAGTCTGATATTAATGATGCAGTATCACCCAAAAATTCTTGATTTTTATAAAACATTAAACCAGTTAAATATGCCTTTACCAGGTTAAAAAAAAAATTGTTTGCCTTATCCTTTCCAGAGTTTGTTTAATTAACACTGGGAATTATTGTAACACATTAGCTATTAGAAAATCTTCAACTGATGGTTGATGCTTATACACAGGGTTTTGAAAAGTCATCTACAGGGTGTTTAAGACAAGATGTTTAAGGAAATGATGGTAACTTTATCATAACATTAAAGGGGGTACAATGGGCTATTAACAAGGAGAGCCTTTATTGAGCAATGTTTTATTAAAACTTTTGGTTACAATCTTTTACTGGCAAGATAGCAAGCTTTGTAAACAATGACAGGTTTCCCAAGCCAAGGGTTCCGTAGCTGCTGTTACTGACATGATAGCTACCCCTCATGCTTGCTGTACAGGTCCTTGGTAGCCACCGGTATTCAAGAAAGGGAGGGTGTTGATATAGGGCGAGTGAGGTGATTAAGCTCTGGAGCTTGTCAATGTCATATCAACATGGCATGTTTTCACCCTTGTGTCAAGTCTCCCTCTTCAAGTGGGGCTCCTTGGCATGGTGAAGAGGCTTTTGTTCTGAGGAATTGGACATTCCAGTCTTCCTCTGACTGAAGCTAATTACCCCCACTCCCCCCTTTCCTGCCCCATCCTCCACATCCCATCTTTCCCATTCCTCCTTTTCCCATTCCTCCCTTCACCCTCTCTTGCTTTTGACCTGTGGGGTCCTCCTCTTAGGCATTCTAGCTCCTAGGTTGGGGAAATTGTATCGTTGTCCATCACATTCCATTGAGGTCCTTGATGGTGGTGTAGTTTGCCATGGAACCTGGATCATCTGGGGATGTCCTGATCCCTTCTGGTCTTCCGGGGGAAAGTTTTGCGTGTCTTTCGGGTGACGGGTGCATCTCTGGAGACTGCCTGTTGGATTCTGGGAGGTATGCCTTGTGGCAGGTATCCGACTGCCCACTCTTTTTGTACACTGAGGTGGTTCGGAAGATGTGAGGTTGATACCCTGGATTGCCTCTTCACCGGCATGAAGGGTAGGGTATGGCATGGGTTCCATGCCACATCTGTACTACTGGCCACACTGAGGTCATCTTGGGCACGGGAGATTTACAACCCTTTCATTCCCCCTAGGAGCTACCCCTCCATATCTCCCCCCCCCCTCCCCTTCCACCTTTTTTATTTTCTTGGAAAAATAAAAAAATAACCTAACCATGACATCCCAGATGCATGAAACTTCTTCCCCTGGACCCCATCTGCTGCGGCACCCTCTCACAACCCTACCTTGTTATTGAACCATTCTTTGGACCTTTCTAACACCCTGGAACCTTCTGCAGGTGTTATTTCATTGCCCACTCTTGGTACCGAGGTTCTGCCTCCCTCCTTTGATATATCCGACTCCGTATGTCTTTGACCATGCTTCCTGCTTCTCCCTCTATGATGCAACGATTTTCAGATCACTTGCATATCTCAGGACTGACCTGCTCTGGTCTCATATCTAAATGATCATGACCATTAACAGATGACACTGCTTAGATTACCCTCGCTCTTCCCAGAAAAGACTAGCACGACACTCGCATCTCTAAAACACTACGTTTCAAAGTACACAGTGGACTAAGTTTTTCACTCTGCAACTGACTATCTTTCTGATCATAGTATCAGCAAGGCACTCCTGTGACATGTTGGCAAAATATTTCATTTCATGTTCTTATGAGTGGTATACACATCATCACAATATGAAATGCACCCCAGGCTCAATCTTTCCTTTCTTACCTCTATAGATTATATTCCTGTCAAAATTCGAAAATTCATTTCTCTCAATTCTTGTAGTGGTACCGTAGTTCTGCTTCGTACCATTGTTCAGCATGATTTCTGGACGTGTGATGCTGACATTCTGGAGCAACTTGAGTTTCAAGACCTCCTAATTCTCAAAGTGGACACTTTTGTACTACCTGCCCGTGGGCGGAGATGCTTTTGCAGTGTAACTCGCTTTAACTTTTGACTTCTGAAAACTTCCATCCTCACTTTGTTGCAGGACACCATTTACAAGTTCGAGAGTTGATCCCTACACCACAACAGTGTAGGAATTGCTGGCACTAAGCCATCCAGTGAAATATTGTAGGACCATGGCAGAATGCCCAGGTGGTGGTGCTGTCGACCATATCAATACATCCTGCAGCCTACCTCCCTCTTGCCTTAACTGCAATGTGGCTCACCCAGCTTATTCTCGCCATTGCCAAGATTACTTGAAAGAATGAGGAATCCATTGTCTCAAGGAGAAGATATCACTTGCCCCCCTCTTTAAGGGGGGGCTCCTTGTCGTGGTAGAGAGGCTATCGGTCTGAGGAATTGGACCTATTGGTCTTCTTCCTCCAACCGAACCTAATTACCCTCTAGTCCTCCCTTCTCTATTCCTTCCTCCCCATACTCTCCCTTTCTCCCTTCCCTCCCCTTTCCCAACCCTCCTCTTTTCCTTGTCCCTTTTGTAGCCTCTAGGACCCTTCCCTCTGGCATTGTGGTTTCTAGGTGGGGGTGGTGTGCTGGCGTTCGTCCCCCTCCGTGAGGTCCCTCAGGGGTAGTGTGGTTTGCCATGGAATCTGAATTGTCTGAGGATGCCCTACTCCCTTCCTGATTTCCGGGTCGTGGGTGAGGTGCCCTTCAGATGATGGGTGTATCTCCGGAAGCTGCCTGTTGGTTCTAGGGGGTGTCAACCGAAGGAGGTATGCTTTGTGGTGGGTTTCCGACTGTCCTTTCTTTTGTCCGCTGAGGTAGCTCGGTAGATGTGAGGCTGCTATCCCGGAGCGCTGGTTTACTGCCCACTTCCTAATTACTTTCACAAAAAGCTTGACCGGACGTTAAATTAATGATTATAAAATTAAAACCTAGGGATTGGCAGAGAGCATGTATAGTCCCTTTATATAAAGGGAAAGGGGACAAAAGAGACTGTAAAAATTATAGAGGAATAAGCTTACTGAGTATACCAGGAAAAGTGTACGGTAGGGTTATAATTGAAAGAATTAGAGGTAAGACAGAATGTAGGATTGCGGATGAGCAAGGAGGTTTTAGAGTGGGTAGGGGATGTGTAGATCAGGTGTTTACATTGAAGCATATATGTGAACAGTATTTAGATAAAGATAGGGAAGTTTTTATTGCATTTATGGATTTAGAAAAGGCATATGATAGTGGATAGGGGAGCATTGTGGCAGATGTTGCAAGTATATGGAATAGGTGGTAACTTAGTAAATGGTGTAAAGAGTTTTTATGAGGACAGTGAGGGTCAGGTTAGGGTGTGTAGAAGAGAGGGAGACTACTTCCCAGTAAAAGTAGGTCTTAGACAGGTATGTGTAATGTCACCATGGTTATTTAATATATTTACAGATGGGGTTGTAAAAGAAGTAAATGCTAGGGTGTTCAGGAGAGGGGTGGGATTAAATTATGGGAAATCAAATACAAAATGGGAAGTGACAGTTATTTTTGCTGATGATACTGTGCTTATGGGTGATTCTAAAGAAAAATTGCAGAGGTTAGTGGACAAATTTGGGAGTGTGTAAAGGTAGAAAGATGAAAGTGAACATCGAAAAGAGTAAGGTGATGAGGGTATCAAATGATTTAGATAAAGAAAAATTGGGAATCAAATTGGGGAGGAGGAGTATGGAAGAAGTGAATGTTTTCAGATATTTGGGAGTTGACATGTCAGCAGATGGATGAGGCTAATCATAGAATTGATGAGGGAAAAAAGGTGAGTGGTGCATTGAGGTTATGCAGAGACAAATAACATTATCTTTGGAGGCAAAGAAGGGAATGTATGAAAGTATAATGGTACCAGCACACTTATATGAGTGCGAAGCTTGGGTTGTGAATGCTGCAGCTAGGTGGTGGTTGGAGGCAGTGGAGATGTCATGTCTAAGGGCAATGTGTGGTGTAAATATTACGCAGAAAATTCGGAGTGTGGAAATTAGGAGAAGGTGTGGAGTTAATAAAAGTATTAGTCAGATGGGTTGTTGAGGTAGTTAGGTCATTTAGAGAGAATGGATCAAAGTATAATGACATGGAGAGTGCAAAAATCTGTAGGGGAAGGAAGGCAGAGTAGGGGTTGTCCTTGAAAGGGTTGGAGGGAGGGGGTAAAGGAGGTTTTGTGGACGAGGGGCTTGGACTTCCAGCAAGCATGCATGATCGTGTTAGATAGGAATGAATGGAGACAAATGGCATTTGGGACCTGATGATCTGTTGGAGTGTGAGCAGGGTAATATTTAGTGAAGGGATTCAGGGAAACTGGTTATTTTATATAGCTTGTCTCGAGTCCTGGAAATGGGAAGTACAATGCCTGCACTTTAAAGGAGGGGTTTGGGATATTGGCAGTTTAGAGGGATATGTTGTGCATCTTTATACATATATACTTCTAAACTGTTGTATTCTGAGCACCTCTGCAAAAACAGTGATTATGTGTGAGTGAGGTAAAAGTATTGAATGATGATGAAAGTATTTTCTTTTTGGGGATTTTCTTTCTTTTTGGGTCACCCTGCCTCGGTGGGAGACGGCCGACTTGTTAAAAAAAAATTAACACCATTTAATTACTGGAAGATATTTCCTCTTTAACCCTTTCAGGGTTTCCGACATACTAGTACGGCTTGCGCACCAGGGTTATTGACGTGCTGGCCTCTTCAAGGGGGGCTCCTTGGCGTGGTGAAGAGGCTCTTGGTCTGAGGAATTAGACCTGTCGGTCTCCTTCCTCAGACCGAACCTAATTACCCCCCAATCCCCCGTTCCCTATCCCATCCTCCCCTTTTTCCTTTCCTCCTCCTCCTCCCCAACCCTTCCTTTTTTTTTTTCCCACAGGCACGCTAGTTCCTAGATAGGGGAAAGGGTACCGGGGTCCATCCCGTTCCATTGAGGTTCTTGGTGGTGGCATAGTTTGCCGTGGAATCTGGATTGCCTGGGGATGTCCCGATCCCTCTCCGGTATCCCAGAGGGTGGCTTTGGGTGTGTCTCGGGCGACGGGTGTATCTCTGGAAGCCACCTTTCGGATTCCGGGGGTGGTGGCCGAAGGAGATATGCTTTGTGGTGGATTTCCGGCCGCCCTCTCTTTTGTCCACCAAGGTAGCTCGGCAGATGTGAGGTTGCTATCCCGGATTGCCGGTTTACTGGCATGATGGGTAGGGTATGGCACGGGTTCCATGCTGCATCTGCGCTACTTGCGGTGCTGAGGTCCTCTTGGGCGCGGAGGGAGATTTCTGGCCATTTCATTCCTCCTATGAACTATCCCTCCCCGGTCCCCCCCCCCTTTTTTTTTTCTTTTTTCTTTTTTTTTTTTTCTTAAAAACAAAAAGAAAGAAGTAGCCTAACCATGGGAGCCCTAGTCCATGAACCTGCTACCCCCGGGCCCCTTCTTGATACCGCACCCGTTCTGACCCCGCCTCGGCCTTTGGACCACTCTTCGGACACTCCTCGTGCCTCTGTACCTCTTGCCGGTGCTGTTTCCTCACCCGCTTCAGGTACTGAGGCCTCGACTGACTCCTTCGATTTATCTGACCTTCGCTCTCCTCTGACTATGCTTGCGGCCTCTCCCTCTACGGTGCGGCAATTTTCGAATCGCCAACCCGTTCCACGTCAGACCAACTCTGGTCCCACGCCTAAACGCCAACAACAAATACCTGCTGATGATACTTCTCCACCTTCTCGTTCTTCTCAGAAAAGATCAACACGTCCTTCACTACCTTTCCACACTCAGTTTCAAACTGCTCAATGGACTAAATTCTTCACTTTACGACCGACTTCCTCTACTGCCTATCTTTCTGACCACAGTATTGGCAAGGCACTCCTACGCCATGTTGGTAAAGATATTTCTTTTCATGCTCTTAAGAGCGGTACGCGCATCATCACCGTACAGAATGCTACCCAGGCTCATGAGCTTTCTCGTCTTTCCCATATCGATACTGTTCCTGTCACTATTGAAAAACATCATTCCCTCAATTCTTGTAGTGGTACCGTCATTCTGCCCCATGCCATAGTTCAACAAAATTTCCAGACATGTGGCACTGACGTTCTTCAATAGCTGGAACTCCAAGATCTCCCAATCCTCAAGGTAGACACTTACGTTCTTCCTGCCCGCGGGCGGAGACGATACCCTAGCAATGTGGCTCGTTTAATTTTTGACAGCCGTGAACTCCCATCCTCAGTTTATGTAGCAGGACATCGGTTACAAGTTCGAAAGGTGATCCCTACACCGCAACAGTGTAGAAATTGCTGGCGATTTGGCCATCCAGCCAAATATTGCAGATGTATCGCCGAATGCCCAGTCTGTGGTGCCGATGACCATTCTAATATGTCTTGCAATCGACCTCCCTCTTGCCTTAATTGTCATGAGGCTCACCCTTCGTACTCTCGCCGTTGTCAAGTCTACTTAAACGAGCGGGAAATCCGTTACCTCAAAGAGGCAGAAGGTCTCCCTTATGCCATGGCAGTTTCTCATCTCCGCCTTCAAGGGAGACTACCTCGCGTTTCTTATTCCCGTGTTTCAAAACGTCCACCCACTTCTGGTATCCCATCTTCTGCACCCACCTCTGTGGTTATCTCTCCCATAGTCACTCCTATATCTAATTCTTTTGCTGTCCTCGGCTCAGACGTCCCTACTTCAACGCCTCAGTCTGATCTCGCTTCTTCGTGTTCTCTCACAAGCCTCAGTAGCGACGAGATCTCGTATGACACCTCCTCCAAATCGTCCCTCTACTTCTCAAAAGTCAAAAAAAGGTCTGTTAACACCTCCTACCCACCTTCCACCTCCTCATTTTACCTTCCCTGTCTCTTTACTTGGTTCTCCCCCTCTCACTGGCTCTGTTACAAGTGTAGAGGTTCACCCTCCTCATACTGTACCTACCTCCCCTGTTCCCTCCCAAGTTTCTTCCTCTTCTGCCACCTCCCAGGTTTCTGCCTCTTCTGTCCCCTTCCACGCTTCTCCAGTTCCCTACACCCTTTTGCCCTCCCCCTACCTTGGTAGAGTCCAATACAGTTCCAATCTTTACTCACCCTCCCCCTACCATTTCCAATATTGTCTCCCATACGACGTCTCTGAATTCCGAAACACTTGAAGCAATCTCTGAATATATTGCAGAGACCAAACCATCAATGGACACTGATCCACCCTCTGCTCCTTCTCTCTCCTCTGCTCCATCTGCACAACTCCTTTCTTCACAGCGCACCGTTCCTTCACTGCTTGAACGTTTTCCACTGCCTCCGCATGTGGACTTTTCTAACCCCTCTAGTCCGTAGGAACCCTTACCTGCGGATTTCAGGTATCTTTATCATTGCCAATCATGGCCTATTTACAGTGGAATATACGCGGCCTCGGGTAATCGGGGTGAGCTTCAGATGTTACTCTCCCAGTTTTCCCCTGTTGTTGTTTGCTTACAGGAACCAAAATTACACTCTGCTGTTATCTCTCCCATCTCAGGCTATAATTTATTGTATTCTTCAGATCCTTTTCCTGATGGGACCTTTAATGAAAGGCCCTTCTTCTACGCACTGATATTCCGTACCATCAGCTATTTGTTCGTACTTCGCTGCATTACACAGCAGCCCGTATCCACTTGCATAGGTGGTATACGCTCTGTTCTTTATATCTCTCTCCTTCTCGGGCATTATCTATTCCGGATATTGCCTTTCTTGTTTTGTCATTACCGCCACCGATTCTGTTACTTGGTGATTTTAATGCCCACCATTTCCTCTGGGGGGTCTCGATGTGATTCCCGTGGCATTCAGTTAGAGGCTTTTCTTGCCACCCACCCATGTTTTAAATACAGGTACTCGCACCCATTTTGATCCTCGGACTCACACTCTCTCTTGCATCGATCTCTCGGTTTGCTCTTCCTCCGCCGCATTAGACTTCACTTGGTCTGTTCTCCCGGACTTACATGACAGCGATCATTTCCCAATCATTCTTACTTCCCCTTCATATTCACCAATTCTTCGCATCCCACGCTGGCAATTTGATCAGGCAAATTGGAACCTTTACTCACACCTAACTGTTTTTAGAGAAGTTCCTTCTTTGTCCTCCATCGATGAGCTTTTACACCTCTTCTCGTCCTCCGTTTTAACCGCAGCTTCTCATTCTATACCCCAAACTTCGGGCAGGCATTCTCAGAAATGCGTGCCTTGGTGGTCTCCTGCTTGTGCTCGTGCAATACGTTTGAAACTCGCTGCATGGGGCAGGTACCGGTATAATAGAACCACAGAGACTTCTTGATTTTAAGCAGAAGCGTGCGATCGCTCGCCGTGTCATCCGTGACACTAAATGCACTTGCTGGCGAGATTGTCTCCACCATCACCTCTGCTTCCTCTATGAGTGCAGTCTGGAAAAAAGTACGAAAACTGAGTGGTAAATATTCTCTTGACCCGGCTCCTGTTCTGCGGGTTGCTGGTATTGAAATAGCAAACCCACTAGATGTTGCCAATGAAATTGGCAATCATCTGGTCCGTATTTCTCAGGGACTCCATCTATGCCCCTCATTTCTTTCCTCAAAGTCTGCCAGAGAGTTAGCACCCTTGGACTTTTCTTCTCTCAGAGAAGAACAGTATAATGTGCCTTTTACACTCGAGAACTGGAGGCAACACACTCAGCTTGCCAATCATCGGCAGCTGGGCCCGACGACATTCATATTCGTATGCTACAACATTTACATCAGTCAGCCCTTGCAGTCCTATTATGCCTTTACAATCTTACTTGGTCACAAGGAGTTCTTCCACAGCTGTGGAAATCCGCCATTGTTCTCCCTTTCCGCAAACCAGGCACTACGGGACATGAAACCTCCCACTATCGTCCCATTGCTCTTACCAGTGCAGTTTGCAAAGTGATGGAACGCCTAGTAAATAGACGTTTAGTGTGGTATTTAGAGACACACAACAGTCTCTCCACTCGTCAATATGGCTTTCGTAAGGGACGTTCTACCATAGACCCCTTACTACGCTTGGATACGTATGTTCGTAATGCCTTTGCGAATAACCACTCAGTTATTGCCATATTTTTTGACCTTGAGAAGGCATATGACACATCTTGGAGGTATAATATTTTAGCCCAAGCCCACTCCTTAGGCCTTCGAGGAAATCTGCCATCCTTCCTTAAGAACTTTTTAACTGACAGGCATTTCCGTGTTCGGGTTAATAATGTGCTCTCTCCGGACTTTATCCAAGCTGAAGGTGTCCCCCAGGGATGTGTTTTGAGCACAACACTTTTTCTCCTTGCTATTAATGATTTGCCCTCTAATCTTCCATCAAATTTTTGGTCATCACTCTATGTTGTTGACTTCGCTCTTGCCTGTGCAGGCGCTGACTGTCACCTCATTACAGTTTCTCTCCAGCATGCAGTCGACCGTGTCTCCAATTGGGCCACCACACGTGGGTTTAAATTTTCCAGCACTAAAACCCACCAAATTACTTTCACTAGACGCTCTGTCATCTCCGATCATCCTTTGTACCTCTGTGGCTCCCGTATCCCTGAAAGTGATACAGTCAAGTTTTTGGGCCACCTCTTTGATCGTTGGTTATCCTGGAAACCTCACATTACCTCTTGAAGGCAACTTGTTACAGCCGGCTGAACCTTAAAACCCTTGCTCATCTTTCATGGGGAGCTGATCGTCGAACCCTCCTTCGCCTACATTCCAGCCTTATTTTATCGAACCCTGATTATGGTGACCAGATCTATTCAGTGGCATCTCCTGCTACTCTCTCTAGCCTTAACCCCATTCATCACCAAGGATTATGTTTATGCCTTGGTGCTTTTCACTCTTCCCCTGTCGAGAGCCTCTATGCAGAAGCGAACGTTCCATCCTTATCCGATCGCTGTGATGCCCATTGCCTTCGCTACTATGTACACTCTCATGATCTCCGCAATCCTTCCATTTATAGAATGGTCACTGATATTAGTAGACATTCTTTATTTGTTCGCCGCCCCTGTTTACTCCGTCCCTTCTCTCTTTGCCTTCATTCGCTCTTGTCTTCTCTTCAGTTACCACCTTTCTATGTTCATGTAGCATCTCACTTTTTCCTACCCCCCTGGGATGTTCCAGCTGTTCGAGTCTGTTCTTTCTCTCTCCCTTGCTCGAAAGCCCAACTGTCTGCGGTCGCTTCCCGCTCTCTTTTTCTTGACCACTTTCACTCTCATTCTCATGCCATTGCTGTGTACACAGATGGCTCTAAGTCTTCTGACGGCGTAGGATTCGCAGCAGTGTTTCCGGACAGCATCATACAAGGGCATTTACTATCTTCGGCTAGTATTTTTACTGCTGAATTGTATGCCATCCTTGCAGCACTTATCCGTATTGCATCTATGCCTGTGTCATCATTTGTGGTTGTCTCAGACTCCCTTAGTGCTTTACAGGCTATACAGAAATTTGATACACCTCACCCCTTAGTCCTCTGTATCCAACTTTGGCTACGCCGCATCTTTACCAAGCATAAAGATAGTGTTTTGTTGGGTCCCTGGTCATGTTGACGTACAGGGCAATGAACAGGCAGACACTGCTGCGCGGTCAGCAGTACATGACCTACCAGTTTCATAGAGGTATTCCATTTACGGACTATTTTGCTGCAATATCTTCCCACCCGTTGGCAACACCGTTGGTCTACTATGCTCGGCAACAAACTTCAATCTATTAAACCAAGTATAGGTTACTGGCCGTCTTATCAGCAGTGTCGAGGTTGGGAGACTACTCTCTCCCGTCTTCGCATTGGCCATACTCGTCTTGCTCATGGATATCTCATGGAGAGGCGCCCTGCTCCTCTCTGTGAGAATTGCCAAGCTCCATTATCAGTCAGCCACATTATGTTGGACTGCCCACTTTATCAACGAGCACGCAGAATTTACCTCCGTCGTAGTCTTCGCTCCGCTGCTCTCTCTTTACCTTCCCTTCTCGCTGATGGACCCACCTTTCATCCGGACTCTCTCATTGACTTTTTGACAACAACTGACTGACTTCACAAATTCTGATACCTTCAGCCCTTTCTACTTCAATCTCTTGCTACCCTCTACCCCCATACTATCCCCTGCCCTGCTGTTTTCTGTAACCTACTGATCATCCCCCCTCCCTTCTGCCATCCAATACCCTCGCTTCCTTCCCTACCCTACAGCGCTGTATAGCCCTGTGGCTTAGCGCTTCTTTTTGATTATAATAATATTGACATGCTAGAACACCTAAATTCTAGCACCTTCAAATCTAGTGAGAGAAAGCTGGTAGGCCTACATATGAAAGAATGGGTCTGTGGTCAATGTGCACAGTATAAAAACAATGCTGCAGCACACAGTGCGTAATGAGAAAAGAAACTCCTGCACAGGAGAGAGAGAGAGATATAATCTACACTTGGAAAATCCTGGAAGGAATGATCCCGAATCTGCACACAGAAATCACTCCCTACGAAAGTAGACTGGGCAGGCGATGCAAAATGCCCCCAATTAAAAGTAGGGGCTCCATTGGTATACTAAGAGAAAACACCCTAAGTGTCTGGGGCCCAAGATTGTTCAACAGCCTCCTATCAAGCATTAGGGGAATTACCAATAAACCCCTGGCTGCCTTCAAGAGAGAGCTGGACTGCGTGCAGCCAGCAGTAACAGCCTGGTTGATCAGGCCCTGATCTACCGGGAGGCCTGGTCATGGACCGGGCCGCATTGGTGTTGGTCCCCGGAATAACCTCCAGGTAACCAGGTGTTTTTGGTTTAAAACAGTGACTTTGCAGTGTATTGCCGTATGGTATTTATGGTTGTATTCTAGTTTTCCTGTTCTCGTTTTATAGAATGGAAAACATATTACAAAAATTGAGATGATTTTGATTGGTTTCATAATGAAAAGTACCTTGAAATTGAGCTCAAATTAGCAGAAATGTTCGATTTTTACCAAAGTTCAAAAGTAAACAGATCATGCCAAGCATCCAATACATGTCAACTGGTGAGTCTAATATTCTTTCACAAGTGCACTGATATTATACCATTTCCACACCATTTCTACATTAATGCAGTAGTCTGCATAACAGTAAATCTTCTATTTTTTGTGAAAATAAAAATTCAAAGTGGAAAGCAAAAGAGATGTAAGAGGGGCCTGGGGATGTGACTAATGAACAGAGAAAATGTTAATTTAGTGCCAGGAATGTCTGTCTTGTTTATTCTGGACCTTATCTGGAAGTTGGCATCAGAAATTTGTGTGAAATTGGCAGAATTACCAATTTCTGACCACTTTATTGGATAGTTGAAATCAGTAAATGGGTGGTTTCTTACTCATTCAATAGAAAAAATGGATTTCTAGCAAAATAGATATGATTTTTGTAGACTAGTACACTGAAATTGGCCAAAAATAGGGCTCAAAGTGCGCAAAATCGCCGATGCATAAACATTGTTGAGACCTCTAACTTCATGAGAGCATAATTCTGTAAGTTTTCCATCAAATTTCACACTTTTGGTGTCATTATGATTGGGAAAAGACCATCATTTCATATAAAAAAAAAATCCGAAAAATTTTTGACCCTGAGAATGAGTTTAGGAGAGGGCCTCTCGACCTTGAAAGGGTTAAGAGGGGCTCCTTGCAGCGGTAAAGAGGCTATCGGTCTGAGGAATTGGACCTCTTGGTTTTCTTCCTATGACCGAACCTAATTACTCCCCAAGCCTCCCTTCCCTACTCCACCCTCCCCATACTCCCCCTTTTTTCCCCCTTTCCTCCCCTCTCTCCACCCTCCCCTTGTTTCCCGTCCTGTTTGTAGCCTCTTGGGTCCTTCTCTCTGGCATTACAGTTTCTAGGTAGGTGGTGGCATGCCGGGGTTTATCCCACTCCTTGAGGTCCCTCGGGGGTGGTGTGGTTTGCCGTAGAATCTGAATTATCTGAAAGTGCCATGCTCCCTTCCTGGATTTCCAGGAAGAGGGCAGGGCACCCTTCAGGTAATGAGTGTATCTCTGGAAGCTGCCTGTCAGTTCTGGGAGGTGGCGGCCAAAGGGGGGTATGCGTTGACAGGTTTCCGACCGCCCTTTCTTTTGTCCTCTGAGGTAGCTCGGTAGATGTGAGGCTGCTATCCTGGAGCGCTGGTTTACTTGCGTGAAGGGTAGGGTATGGCACAGGTTCCACACTGCATCTTCACCATCTGTGGGCTTGGGGCCCTCTCGGATGAGGAGGGGAAGGTTTTAGCCCCTCCTTGCCTCCTAGCAACTCTCTCTCTGCTGTCCCTTTTTTTTTTCTTTCCTTTCTTTCTTTCTTAAAATAACAAGAAAGGAGATATCACAGAAGATGCACCTATTATTATGGAGTCTTCATCCAGTGAAACCCTTCCTCCTCCCAGGTTCCATTCTGATCCCACACCCTGTTCTGACCTGGCTTCGTTATCGGTCCATTCTCTCGACTCTTCTCGTACCGCCGTACCTTCTGCCAGTGACACTTCGTCACCTGCTTCAGGTGCTGCAGCGTCACCAGTTTCTGTTCATGTCACTACTTCTAGCACGCCTTTCACAATGCGTCCGGCTTCCCCGAGTGCGGTGTGATAGTTTTCGGATTGCCCGCCTCCTTCGGGACAGACTGCCCACGGTACTACAGATGACCCACACCTAACGAATGCATCGCATAATGTTAAATCCGCCTAATGAAGCGTTTGAGCATAAAAAATTTGGCCCGCGTAACAATAAACTCGCCCAACGTGATTTGTCCGGGACCTGTCCACGTGTGGCCTGAGCACACCTCAGCTGCCCCGTGGATGCCAGTGTTTACAAGCCAGCCAGTGCGGTCGCATCTACGCATACATTCGGTACATTTCACATTACCCCAGTGTTTTTAGTGCTTGTAACTCCAAAATAAGCCACCATGGGCCCCAAGAAACCTTATGCCAACCCTGTGGTAAAAAGGGTGAGAATTAGTATGGAAATTAAGAAAGAGATAATTGCAAAGTACGAAAGTGGTGTGCGTGTCTTGGAGCTGGCCAGGTTGTATACCAAACCCCAATCAACCATCGCTACTATCTTGGCCAACAAAACGGCACTCAAGGAAGCTGTTCTTGTGAAAGGTGCAAGTTTGTTTTCGAAACAGATTGCAAGTACTCGAAGATGTTGAGAGACTGTTATTGGTGTGTATAAACGAGAAACGGATAGCAGGAGATAGCATCTCTCAAGCGATCATATGTGAAAAGGCTAGGAAGTTGCATGACGATTTAATTAAAAACATGCCTGCAACTAGTGGTGATGTGAGTGAATTTAAGGCCAGCAAAGGTTGGTTTGAGAGATTTAAGAACCGTAGTGGCATACATAGTGTGATAAGGCATGGTGAGGCTGCCGTTCGGACCAAAAAGCGGCTGAAAAATATGTGCAGGAATTCAAGGAGTACATAGAGGCTGAAGGATTGAAACCCCAACAAGTGTTTGTGACAAAACAGGCCTGTTTTGGGAGAAAATGCAAAACAGGACCTTCATTACTTGGGAGGAAAAGGCACTCCCAGGACATAAGCCTATGAGAGACAGGCTTACTCTTTTGTTGTGTGGTAAAGCTAGTGGTGCTTACAAAGTGAAGCCTTTGTTGGTGTATCACTCTGAAACTCCCCGAGTGTTCAGGAAAAACAAATGTCGTCAGGGCTAATTTGTGTGTGCTGTGGAGGGCAAACAGTAAGGCATGGGTCACTAGGGACTTTTTCTATGACTGGTTTCACCATGTGTTTGCCCCCACTGAAAAATTACTTCCTGGAAAATAAATTGGACCTTAAGTGCCTCCTGGTATCAGACTTGGCAGAGCAAATTTCTGGGGACGTGAGCTTCATCAAGGTCAAGTTTTTGCCTCCTAATACCACTCCTCTACTGCAGCCCATGGACCAGCAGGTCATTTCAAACTTCAAAAAAAAAAAACTACATAAAAGCTATGTTTCAAACGTGCTTTGAAATGACCTCAGACACTCGACCCTAAGAGAGTTTTGGAAAGATCACTTTAGTATCCTCAGTTATGTAAACCTTGTAGGTAAGGCTTGGTAGGGAGTGACTCAAGAGGACCTTGAACTCTGCTTGGAGGAAATTGTGGCCAGAATGTGTAGAAGAGAGGGATTTTGAAGGGTTTTGGGGCTAACCCTGAGAAGCCTATGCCAGTTGTGGAATCCATTGTGGCATTGGGGTTAGAGGTTAGTGGGGAGGATGTGGAAGAGTTGGTGGAGGACGACGACAATGAACTAACCACTGATGAGCTGCAGGAGCATCTGCAACAGCAAGAGGGCATAGCTGAGGAAATTGCTTCAGAGGAGGGGAGAGAGAAACTGAAGAAGTTGCCTACTTCATAGATTAAGGAAATGTGTGCAAAGTGGATTGAACTGCAAACCTTTATGGATGAAAATCACCCTGACACAGCTATTGCAAGTCGTGTTGGCATCCTGTACAGTGACAATGTTGTGGCCCATTTTAGGAAAATCTTAAAGGAACGTGAGGTATAGAGCTCTATGGACAGATTTGTTTTGCGACAGAGGTCCGGTGATTCTCAAGCTGGTCCTAGTGACATTAAAAGGAGGGAAGTAACCCTGGAAAAGGACTTGCTACCTCAAGTCCTTATGGAAGGGGATTCCCCTTCCAAACAATAACGACTTCCACCATCTCCCCTCCTCCCATCCCATCAATCATCACCAGATCTTCAATAAAGATAAGTGTCATGTATTCTTTATTTAGTACAGTAGTATTTGTGCATGTCTTTTTGGGTGTAGGAAAATGTATATTTCATTTGGTAAAATTTTTTTTTTTTTTTTTTTCATGGGGTGTCAGGAATGGATTTGATTTCCATTATTTCTTATGGGGAAAATTAATTCAGGTAACAATAATTTCATCTAACGATGAGCTCTCACTAACGGATTAATATCATTAGGCAAAGGTCCACTGTACTACTAAATGTCCAAGACAACCTAGTGATGACAGTTCATCGATGATCGCTCAAAAACCACGTACACGACACTCGCTACCTTTGCATACTGGGATAATGAGTGTGCAATGGACAAAATTTTTTTCTTTACAAGTGACGTCTCAAATGGATTATTTGTCTGATCATGGAATTGGTAAAACTCTCAAGGCACGTTGGCCAAAATATATGTTTCCACGGTCTTCGAAGTGGTGCACATGTCGTAACTACAGAATTCAGAGCAAGCTCATGCTCTCTCCCGCATCACTTCCATAGATAACATACCAGTCATCATTAGTAAGCATGCTACTCTTAATTCTTGCAGTGCTACTGTGGTCTTACTGCACACCATTGTACAGTGATTTTTTTTTTGTCTTGCGGCGATGATATTTTAGAACAATTAGTCCTTCAAAACCTCTCTATTCTAAAGGTAGGTAGATACATCCTGCCCACTCAGTGAATGTGCTTTCCTAGTAACATCTCTCATTTAACCTTCAACTACCGTAAACTTCCGTCCTCTGTCTATATTGCGGGCCATCGTTTAGAGGTCTGTCAAGTAGTTTCCACTCCCCAACAGTGTCATAATTGCTGGCATTTTGGGGACCTTGCTAAACTGCAGATCTGCAGCAGAATGCTTGATCTGCGGTGCAACAGATCATTCCAATACGTCTTGTAGTCTTCCCTCCTCTTGTCTCAATTGCAAGGAACCTCATCCTTCCTTTTCCTGCAGGTGCCAGGTCTGTCATAATGAACGAGAGATCCGTAACCTTAAAGAGTGCGAGGGCCTTACACTATGGCAGTCTCTCAGCTCTGCCTTCAAGGAAAACTTCCTTGTGTCCCGTATGCTCGAGTAGCCCTCAGACCCCCAACTTCAACAGTCCTCCTGCCTCCCAATCCCTCTGCATCTGTGTGTTCTGGAGTCGCCCCAGTTTCTAATGCTTTTGCGGTTTTATCCTCTGACACTCCTACCTCTGCACCACTTTCTACTTCTACTACTTCATCTTGCTCACTTACTTCTCAGTCTACTAGACCTCACAGACCTACACTTTCTTTGCATCCATCTCCTGTCCAGAATCTATCTTCTACATCGGAGATTAGTTCTCACCTACTTTCCAGCTCTCGCACAAAGGTGGAGGTTCACCCTCCCCATAGTGTAGTTCCCTCTTACCCTGTTGCCCCCTCGTCTTCTTCCATGGTTGCCCTCCAACCTCCTTCCTCTCCTGTTACACTGCAGGACCCTTCTCCCCCAGCCAGCGCATCTCTCCAGGCTCATACTCCCCGCCCTCCTTAGACCTCTTTGGTTGCGTCCATAGTTACTCCGACCTTTACTTGCACTGCCTCTCCTGTTTGACATCATGGCATCGTCGGCTTCCTTATCAACTGAGATGTTAGACGCTATCTCCAGCTATATAGAGACGACACGACACCTCCAATGGACACCAATGCCCCTCCTCCTGCCCCTTTTATTTCACGACCCATACAGCAATCTATTCTTCCACAATATTCTAATTCTAATCCTTACACACGTTGCCCCCACACGTTAACTATACTGATCCTCAAAGCCCATAGGTTTTATCATTTCTTATTGTTGTCATTTTTATTTCTGTACATAATGTCTTTTACAATGGAATATTTGTGGCCTTGGGCAGTCGAGGAGAACTCCAATTGTTGCTCTCCCAGTTGTCCCCAGTGTGTGTTGGGTTGCAAAAGCCCAAAATTCATTCTGCTGTCATTCGCCCCATTTTGGGCTACTTGCTGATACATTCTTTCGATCCTTTACCTGATGAGCATTGATATACCGTATCAAGTTTTTATTCGTTCCCCGCTGCATTATACTGCAGCTCATTTATTTACACCGATGGTTTACGGTTTGCTCTCTCTATCTTTCTCCCTCCTGTGCATTCTGTATCTCTGATATCGCATTTTTAATTTCATCTCTACCACTGCCCATATTGTTCATGGGTGATTTTTAACACTCGCCATCACCTGTGGGGAGGGTCCCACTGCGACTCTCGTGGTGATCAGCTGGAGAGACTTCTCGCATCTCATCCTCTTCATGTTTTAAACACTGGTGCCCCTACCCATTTTAACTCTAGTACTCAGTCTCCTTCCTGCATTGATCTTTCTATCTGTTCCTCACTCGTCACACTTGATTTCGTGTGGTCTGTTCTTCCAGATTTACATGATAGTGATCACTTTCCCATCCTTCTTACTTCTACTGCATTTGCCCAACCGTTTCATAGCCCTCATTGGCTGTTGTGAGGACCCCCTTTTGTCCTCTATTGATGAACTAGCACACCATTTTTCGACCTTGGTCCTGATTGTGGTGACGCGTTCTATCCTCCAAACCTCAGGTAGGCATTCTCAGTCGTGTGGACCTTGGTGGTATCCTATGTGCACCCATGCAGTGCGTTTAAAATGTGCTGCGTGGGGCTGTTATCGATATAATCGTACCGCGGAGTGTCTGTTGGATTTCAAGCAGGCAAGAGCAGTTGCTCGCTGCATCATCTGCAACATTAAGCACACTTGTTGGCGAGACTACATGTCTACCATTAACTCGTCTTCCCCTATGTGCGTGATTTGGAGAAAGGTGCGGAAATTGTGTGGTAAGTACACTCCAGACCCAGCTCCCGTTTTGCGGGTTGCTGGAGTTGATGTCGTGGAACCCTTAAAAGTTGCTACAGCAATTGGGAACTATCTTGTCCGTATTTCCCAAGGGCTTCACATCTGTCCCTCATTTCTTGCGTTTAAACCTAACAAAAAGCAGTTGCCTTTAGATTTCTCCTCCGATGGGTTGGAGCCATATAACATACCTTTTACTCTTCAAGAACTGGAGTCCATGCTTTCCATTTGCCGGTCGTCGGCACTGGGACCTGATGATATCCACATCAGTATGCTTCAACATTTCCATTCTATGGCCCTTCCTGTTCTTTTACGTCTTTTCAATCTAATTTGGATGCGAGGGGTTCTCGCAACACTAGAAATCTGCTATTGTACTATCATTTCATAAATCAGGCGCCTCGGGACTTGACGCCGCTCACTATCGTCCCAGTGCCCTGCTGAGTGTGGTCTGCAAGGTGATGGAACGATTGGTGAATAGACGTCTGATGTGGTTCTTAGACACAATAGCCTTTCCCCTTGCCAATATGGCTTTCACAAAGGCCGCTCTACTATAGACCCCTTGCTCCACTGACAGCGCTGTATAGCCCTTGTGGCTTAGCGCTTCTTTTTGATTATAATAATAATAATTGCTCCACTGAGCTACATATATTCGCAATGCCTTTGCTAACAATCACTCTGTCCTAGCGGTCTTTTTTTGATCTAGAGAAGGCATATGACACCCCTTGGAGGTATAACATCTTAGCCCAAGCTCACTCCTTAGGCCTCCGCAGTAATCTACCAAACTTCATCACTGCTTTCTTGTCCGATAGACATTTTTCGGTTAGTATTGGTGCCTTGCTTTCCTCGGACTTTGTACAAGCCAAGGGAGTTCCACAAGGTTGTGTCCTCAGCACTACTATTTTTCTCTTAGCTGTCAATGACCTCCCTTCTGTTCTTCCTTCGCATATTTGGGTGTCGCTTTATATTGATGACTTCACTATAGCCTACTCGGGTGCTGACTGTCGATTAGTAGCAGCCGCTATTCAGGTTGTGATAGACTGAGTCTCCCATGGCTTTAAATTTTCTAGCATGAAAACCCAGTTCATTACCTTCACTGGGCATCCTCTTATTCCGGATACTCCCTTGTACTTACACAGTTCAAGTATTCCAACATATGATACAGTTAAAGTTTCTGGGCTTGCTCTTTGATTGCCTGCTGACGTGGAGACCACACATTTCTTCTTTAAAGACAATTTGCCATGGTCAGCTAAATCTCCTTAAAGTTCTCGCTCATCGTTCATGGGGAGCAGATCGTCGCACTCTCCACCCTAGTCTTGTCCAAGCTAGATTATGGTGACCAAATCCATAGGATGGTTACTGATGTTAGAGGTTCTTTATTTGTTCATCACCCCTGCTAACTCTGCCCCTTTTCTCTCCACCTCCATTTGCTCTTGTCTTCTCTTTAGTTACCACCTTTCTGTGTTCATGTAGCATCTCACTTTTCCCTGCCCCCTTGGGAAGTTCCAGCTGTTCTTTCCCACTGCCATGCGCGAAAGCCCAACTCCCTACGGAGGCTTCCCGCTCTCTTTTTCTTGACCACTTCCACTCTCATTCTCATGCCATCGCAGTGTACAGTGATGGTTCTAAGTCTTCTGACGGTGTCAGATTCGCAGCAGTGTTTCTGGACGGTGTCGTACGAGGACATTTATTATCCTCGGATAGCATTTTTATGGATGAATTGTATGCCATTCTTGTAACACTTATCTGTATAGCATCTATGCCTGTGCCACCATTTGTGGTTATTACAAAAAAAAGTTATTTTTATTTTTAAAGATGGTAAGTTTATTCCTTTTGTAATAAAGAGTTCGGGATACATATATACACATTAAAATCAATTAATCTTTAATATTATATAAAACACACAATCTTTGGTCTAGGAGGTATTTAAAATATATCTACATGTTACAATAATAAATTATTAGCATCTTAAAATAATAATATATATATCTATGCTAAAATAATAAATTATAAATAACATTTGTATAATAATAAATTACAATCAACTGCGTTTCTCACGACACTTATCCGAGTTGTGACGCTCTTTCTCCACCGTGTCACTTGACACCCTTTTCTCCGTGTAATACACACACTTTCGCAACTGTGTCACACTTGACACCCTTGTCTCTGCGTCACACTACCCGCATAGCGTCTTTGTCGAGGCCAGTCACATGACACTATTCAATGTACACTACAACCAGGCCATCTTCAGTGTCACACGACACCCTTTTCTTCTCAGTGTTCCACTACGGTCCTGTAGCATATCTCAGTGTTCCACTCCATCATACTTGCTTAAGTGTCACATTACGGTCCTAGCCCAGTTCATTGTAACACTCCAACCGTTTCTTCATGTAATGTCCCACTAAACAGCATCCGATGACTCCGGCCCACAGTTGACCAGCGTAGGCGGTGAGTCCGCAGACATCACCGGTAGTCCTGTAAATACTCTCCAAAGCCGGTTGACACACCGCAAGGTGGTCCGGTGCAGCACGTGTACACTATGTTACAAGCTCACTGAATGCGGCCGTCAGATAACCGAGGCCAACAGACTCGGTGAGCTGCGGTGAGCGCTTCTTCTAAAATCAGTAGAAGCCAGTAGAATACTCTACTGCCAGTAGATGTGTACCATTAGGTGTTCAGGTACCTACTGCTTAGATGCGTACCTTGAGGTGCTCAGGTACTTAATGCTTCTAAAGCCAGTAGATGTGTACGATTAGGTGTTCAGGTACCTACTGCTTAGATGCGTACCATGAGGTGTTCAGGTACTTAATGCTCTAAGGCCGGCTCAGCAGTCCCCACAATGGGTTTGATGACGTACCCAGTGGTACTGCCGGCCGGCAGGTTAACTATTTAACCTCTAGTTTGGCAGGGGGCCGCAACAGTGGTCATTTTAGATTCACGTAGTGCTTTACAGGCTATATGAAAATTTGATACACCTCACCCCCTAGTTCCTTGTATTCAACTTTGGCTATGCTGTATCTCTAGGAAACACAAAGGTATTTTTTGTGGGTCCCTGGTCATGTTGACATACAGGGCAATGAATACGTAGACACTGCTGTGCAGTTAGCAGTACATGACCTCCCAGTTTCATATAGAGGTTGATAAATTAGACACATGTGCAACACTTAAGTATCTTTACTGAGGAAATGTTTCGCCACACAGTGGCTTCATCAGTCCATACAAAGGAGAACGGTGAAGAACAGGAGTAGTTTGAGGTAATCAGTCCCTCAGCCTTGTCGGTACTCTGAACCATTCATCTACATTCATATAGAGGTGTTCCATTCACAGACTATTTTGCTGAAATTGCTACCCACCCCTGCACCCATTGGCAACTCAAACTTCATCCTATTAACCCTTTCAGGGTTGGAGCCATACTAGTAGCTTGCACACCAGGGTTTGTGCCATATTGGTATGCATAAATTCTAGTGCCTTCAAATCTAGGGAGAGAAAGCTGGTAGGCCTACGTATGAAAGAATGGGTCTGTGTGGTCAGTGTGCAAAGCATAAAAAAAAAAAATCCTGCAGCACAGTGCATAATGAGAAAAAAAAAACTCTGCTTTATTTTTTTTTCTTTTTCTTTCTTTCTTTAAAATAGCAACTTTGCAGTGTATTTTCGTATGCTATTTATGGTTATATTCTAGTTTTCCTGGTCTCATTTTATAGAATGGAAGACATTATGGAAATTGAGATGATTTTGATTGCTTTCACAATGAAAAGTACCTTGAAATTGAGCTCAAAGTAGCAGAAATGTTCAATTTTGCCAAAGTTCAAAAGTAAACAAATCGTGCCGTGTGTCCAATACACGTCAACTGGTGAGTCTGATACCATTTCTACACTAATGCAGTAGCCTGCATAACAGTAAATCTTCTATTTTTTTGTGAGAAAAATTCAAAGTGGAAAGCAAAAGAAATGTGAGGGGGGCCTGGGGATGTGACTAATGAACAGAAAAAAAAACTGTTATTTTAGTGCCAGGAATGTCTGTCTTATTTATTCTGGGCCATATTTGGAAACTGGCATCTTTTGAAATTTGTGTAAAATTGGCAAAATTGCCAATTTCTGACCACTTTATTGGATAGTTGAAATCAGTAAATGGGTGGTTTCTTGTACTCATCCGCTAGAAAAAATGGAGTTCTAGTGAAATAGTTGTGATTTTTGTCGACTGGTACGTTGGAATTGGCCGAAAATAGGGCTCAAAGTGGGCAAAATCGCTTGTGCATAAACATCGAGACTGCTAACTTCGCGAGAGCATAATTCTGTAAGTTTTCCATCAAATTTCATACTTTTGGGTGTCATTATGATTGGGAAAAGATTCTCTTATCATTTCATAATTTTTTTTTTTTTTTTTTTTTTTTTTTTTTTTTAAATTCCGACCCTGAGAACAAGTTTAGGAAAGGGCCTGCCGATCCTGAAAGGGTTAAACCGAGTATAGGTTTCTGGCCGTCGTCTTGTCATCAGTGCCGTGGTTGGTAGACTACTCTCGCCTGTCTTCCCATCAGCCACACTCGTCTTACTCACGGGTATCTCGTGGGGAGGAGCCCTGTTCCTCTCTGTGAGAATTGTCATGTTCCGTATCTGTTAGCCACATTCTGTTGGACTATCCACACTATCAACAAGCATGCAGAATTTACCTCCGTCGTCGTCTCCACTCTGCTGCTCTTTCTATATCTTCCCTTCTTCCTGATGGACCCTTCTTTAATCCAGACACTCTCATTGACTTTTTGACAGCGACTGATTTGCTACACAAACTCTGATGATGATGCCTCTAACACTCTTCCGTTGTCCTTTCTACCTTAATCTCTTGCTACCCTCTACCCCCTGCACTATCCACTGCCCCACTGCACTCCATACCTTAATAATCATCCCTCTCCCTCTTGCCACCCATTTCCCCTGCATCCTTCCCTGCCCTGCTGCTCTGTATAACCCTTGCAGTTTAGCACTTCTTTTGATTATAATAAGAATGGAAAATAATGCTGATGCAACAGAACCTAACTATACCCTAGCAGATAGGATTTACAAAGGCCAATACAAAAACTAATGTACATTATGGGTAATCATAACTTACCTAAGGTTTGTTGTTGGGAAGGATTCATCGAAGTACACTATTCTGTTTTCATCCTCTTCACACAATTCTTGAGATCCTGCGAATTTCTTGTCCCAATTCTTCAGCAGGAATGTGTCAGCAATTTCTAAATTATGATTGAGGCTGATACACTCCATTAGGCCTCTGAGAACGCCAGATTCTTAACAGAATTTCCCACTACAACCAGTGGCGTTGTAAGGGGGAGAGCGGGCTGCCCTGGGTGACACCATTTAGGGGGTTACACCATAGAGCCTCTAAAGAAGGTGACACTAATGCCCAAAACAGTGCTGCAGCAACATAAGAGTGAAGTCCTTCCTTTTTATACGGCCTATTATATGTTTACAGAGTACAAATAGGCCTATATAGGGAAAATCATGGATTTTGATTTGATTTTGCAGGATTGAAGGCAAGGAAATGTAAGATCAGATTCACTGAGATGTTACCTGTACTCAAGATCAAATCAGAACTAGTGTTTCTCTGATATTGCAGTGTTTTTCTTTATTTTTCAAGTTTTTTATTTTTTTTTTTTTTTATTGCTGAAGATGAATAAATGTGGGATCTGTTGCCTGTACTCAGTGGTATTTGAATTTGTATCCTCAGTATTAATATGATTATTTTATTAATAAAGTTGAAAAGTATTCTCCTGTTCGGTTTATGGCCCTTAACCCTTTCAGGGTCGCCAGGCCCTCTCCCAGACATGTTCTCAGGGTTGCCAAATTTTCCAATAAAAACAAAAATTTTTCTTGTGAAAAGATAGAGAATCTTTTTTTCCGATCATAATGACACCAAAAGTATGAAATTTGGTGGAAAACTTAGGGAATTATGCTCTCGTGAAGTTAGCGGTCTTGATGTTTAGCATCGGCGATTTTGCCCACTTTGAGCCCTATTTTCGGCCAATTCCAGTGTACTAGCTGACAAAAAATCATAACTATTTTGCTAGAACTCCATTTTTTCTATCGAATGAGTACAAGAAACTACCTATTTACCGATTTCAACTATCCAGTAAAGTGGTCAGAATTTAGCAATTTTGCCAATTTCACACAAATTTCAAAAGATGCCAACTTCCGAATAGGGTCCAGAATAAATAAGAAAGACATTCCTGGCACTAAAATAACACTTCTCTGTTCATTAGTCACATCCCCACGCCCCTCTTACATTCTTTTGCTTTCCACTTTGAATTTTTATTCTCGCAAAAAATAGAAGATTTACTGTTATGCAGACTACTGCATTAGTGTAGAAATGGTATAAATATCAGCGCACTTGTGAAAGAATATTAGACTCGCCAGTTGAAGTGTATTGGACACACAGCACGATTTGTTTACTTTTGAACTTTGGTAAAAATCGAACATTCCTGCTACTTAGAGCTCACTTTCAAGGTACTTTTTGTTGTAAAACCAGTCAAAATCATCTCAATTTTTGTAATATGTCTTCCATTCTATAAAATGAGACCAGGAAAACTAGAATACAACCATAAATACCATACAAAAATACAGTCAGTGCAAAGTCGCTGTTTTAATCCAAAAAGTTTTTTTTTTTTCTCATTACGCACTGTGTGCTGCAGGATTTTTTTTATACTGCTCACACTGACCACATAGACCCATTCTTTCATATGTAGTCCTACCAGCTTTCACTAGAATTAAGGCATACTAGTACGTCAAAAACCCTGGTGTGTAAGCCGTACTAGTATGTCCGAAACCCTGAGAGGGTTAAATGTTCTCATTGCTAAACATTAGTTACTGGTCATGCAGTACTGATGTAACTGGAGTTTAATCCCCTCCCCCATCCCCCTGCCCTTGGATTTCATGGGGGTGACACCAAAGATTCTGCCCTGGGTAACACCAACCCTAGCAACACCACTGACTACAACCTGTGTTCGCAAATTAAAAATGGCGTCAGTCTCCGGCTCTTCCATACCCACCCTTCACTTCAATTTCTCGAAGGGTCCAAATAGCATCACATTTTAATGTTCAAATTATAGGAAATTATGTAAAAAAAATTCCACATTTTCATCCCAGGTATAGTGCTAATGTTAAAATTGTGAGTTATGCATTTTGTTTACATTAGACCCCTCAAGGGAGGTTCCTTGATGCTGGTGAGGGGCTCTTGATCTAGGGAATTGGATCTGTGCTCCAGTCCCCTGAATTGAGCCTGAATACCTTCCATTTCCCCCTCCCCCTACATGCGCTGTATAATTCTTCGGGTTTAGCGCTTCCCCATGATTATAATGTTTACATTAGATCACGGGTTAATTCTGCACCACTACCTGCTTGTGTCAGACTGGAAGCTTGGAGGGCTGGAAAAACTGCAGAACAAAGCAATGAGTCTCGCCTTAGGCTGAGATTGGTTACCTCATCTACGTCTTTCTTCTGTATTGTATTGATAAAGCCACTGGTTGGCAAAATGTCTACAGAATTAACGTACCCAGATATTGTGTGTGTAGTAATTCATCATTTTGTAGGCATGCTGTATAACCCTCATGGGTTTAGCACTTGGTTTTGGCTAATGCCTAGCATCCTTAAATCCATTAACACAATACACCTATATGAAAAACAGTACAGAATGGGTCAAATAACTAGAGAACATTCTAAACATTACCTGACAATGCTTACCATTCTGATAGGTCAGAAAAATTGTATTATGAAAACAGATTACATAGGTGATATGAAAAAGACCTGAAAAACCCTATCTGGTGGCCTGGTGGTTAACGCTCTCGCTTCACACGGTGAGGGCCTGGGTTCGATTCCCAGCCAGAGTAGAAACATTGGACGTGTTTCTTTCAACCTGTTGTCTATGTTCCCCATCAGTAAAATGGGTACCTGGGTGTTAGTCGACTGGTGTGGGTTGCATCCTGGGACACTGACCTAAGGAGGCCTGGTCACAGACCGGGCTGCGGGGGCGTTGACCCCCGGAACTCTCTCCAGGTAAACTAAAAAAATATCCAAAAACAAGACAAATTAAAATCAGACGTACCCCTACTCCCACCAATTGAAACAGCAGTCTCGATGTTTTCTTCTGTACCATAGGAAAGAATCTAGAGAGCAAAACCTCTTCAATGGGGGCTCCTTGGCGTGGTGAAGAGGCTCTTGGTCTGAGGAATTAGATGTCGGTCTCCTTCCTCAGACCGAACCTAATTACCCCCCAATCTCCCCTTCCCTCTCCCATCCTCCCCTTTTTCCTTTCCTCCTCTCCACCCCTCCCTTTTGCCCTTCCTTTTTGGCCTTTGGGATTTTTTCCCACAGGCACGCTAGTTCCTGGGTAGGGGAAAGGGTACAGGGGTCCATCCTATTCCGTTGAGGTTCTTGGCAGTGGCGTAGTTTGCCGTGGAATCTGGATTGCCTGGGGATGTCCCGATCCCTTTCCGGTATCCCGGAGGGTGGCTTTGGGTGTCTTTCGGGCGACGGGTGTATCTCGGGAAGCCACCTTTCAGATTCCGGGGGTGGTGGCCAAAGGAGGTATGCTTTGTGGCGGATATCCAGCCACCCTCTTTTGTCCACTGAGGTAGCTCGGCAGATGTGAGGTTGCTATCCCGGATTGCTGGTTTACTGGCATGAAGGGTAGGTATGGCATGGGTTCCATGCTGCATCTGCGCTACTTACGGTGCTGAGGTCCTCTTGGGCACGGAGGAAGATTTCTGGCCCTTTCATTCCTCCTAGGAACTACCCCTCCCCGGTCCCCCCTTTTTTTCTTTTTTTTTCTTTTTCTTTTATTTTTTTTTTTCTTAAAAACAAAAAGAAAGAAGTAACCTAACCATGGAGTACCCGATCCATGACCCCGCTACCCCCGGGCCCCTTATTGTTACCGCACCCCGTTCTGACCTCGCATCATCTTTGGGCCACTCTTCGGACACTCGTAAGGCCCCTCTACCTTTTGCAGATGCTGTTTCGTCACCCGCTTCAGGTGCCAGGGTTTTGACTGACTCCTTTGATTTGTCTGACCTCTGCTCTCCTTTGACTATGCTTCCTACCTCTCCCTCTATGGTGTGGTGATTTTCAAATCGCCAGCCCGTCCCACGTCAGACCGACTCTGGTCCCACTTCTAAACGCCAACGACAATCTCCTGATGATGCTACTTCGTTACCTTCCCATTCTACTCGGAAAAGACAGACACGTCATGTAATCCCTCTCCACACTCGGTTTCGGACCACACAGTGGACTAAATTCTTTATTTTAAAACAGACTTCTTCTTCTGCCTATCTTTCCGACCATGGTATTGGCAAAGCGCTCCTATGCCACGTTGGTAGAGATATTTCCTTTCATGCTCTTAAGAGTGGTACGTGCATCATCACAGTCCAGAATTCTACCTAAGCTCGTGATCTTTCTCTTTTTTCACATATGGATACTATTCCTATCACTCGAAAAACATCATTCCCTCAATTCTTGTAGTGGTACTGTTATTCTGCCCCCATACTAGAGTCCAACAGAATTTCCAGACATGTGGCAATGACACTCGAACAGCTGGAACTCCAAGAGCTCCCAATTCTCAAGGTAGACACTTATGTTCTTCCTGCCCGCAGGCAAAGAGGATACCCTTGCAATGTGGCTCGTTTAAGAGCAAGGTACTAATTTGTACTTCAATTAGCCCACCCCACAGCACGAACAGTATTAGGCAAGAATGAACGAGTCTCAAGGCTTCTCAACAAGCTTAACAATTTCCTTTATTGTATTGACTCTACTCTGACTCAAAATGTAGTGTTAGCTCTCAAACCCCAATTGAGAAGTGTATGAATGTGAAAGCTTAACCTAGCAGCCCCTCAAGGAAGGTTCCTTGATGCTGGTGAGGGGCTTTTGATCTAGGGAATTGGATCTGTGCTCCAGTTCCCTGAATTAAACCTGAATACCTTCTACATCCCCCTTCAGGTGTTGTATAATCCTATGGGTTTTGCACTTCCCCCTTGATTACAATAATAATTAACCTAGCAATTTCCTGTACAATGTCAGCAAATAATTACAGGACTTAATCTAGTCTCTGGTACAAATCACACATCCCACATTAAAATGAGTCAAAGGCAATGAAAATCACAATAAAAATGCAGTATACAAATTAAAAATCACTTGGTTAGCACAAATAAATTCAATTCAACTTGTGAAACAGTAAATAAATAGTGTGTGTAAACAGCTTGGCCTAACTGTGCCCAGCTTACTCAGTCTAGTGTGGATGGTTGGATAAGGTAAATCCTAACCTAACTAATATGCTATATCCTAAACCTGGCTTTAGAACTCCCTGTAAATAATAACTAGGTTAAATCTGTCCTAGCTACTATAACTGTTGTAAATATTGCACAAGCCTAGCCTAACTGTGGCTACCTTGCAAATCCACTAAGTAATTAACACACGTCTCCTACTCTGGTTTACTTGTAATCACTGTAAATAATTAAATTCACAAGCTTCTCTAGCCTACCTCCCCTCAAGGAAGGTTCCTTGATGTTGGTGAGGGGCTCTTGATTTAGGGAATTGGATCTGTGCTCCAGTTCCCCGAATTAAGCCTGAATGCCTTCCACATCCCCCCCCTCCCCCCAGGCGCTGTATAATCCTCCGGGTTTAGCGCTTCCCCCTTGATTATTATAATAATCTAGCCTACCTGGCCAGCCTGTAAATTACTGCAGATAACTTCTGTGTATAGCCAGCTTGGCCTAGCCTCTGTGTTAACTTAACCTAACTCTGTTAAACTCTGGTTTCTAACTGTGGCCTAGCTATGTTAATTTTAACCTAGCTATTCCACATCACGGTTCAAAGGACCACTTGTGAACATTTATCTGGACTGCCTCCATGTGAGCTGTCTACCCTGGCAAGCTCTGTTGACACCAGAGCCCTGAGGTCGGTACCTCAGCCTCACAAATGGCTTATAGGACAGATTTTCATAAATGACTGATGTTGCAAGAAATCTCTCCTGCATGTATAAAGGACTAACTTGGTGTTGGAGAATGTGTCCCGGTCTTCAACCTCCCTAGCGCTGTATAGTCCTTGTGGCTTAGCGCTTCTTTTTTATTATAATAATTCAACCTCCCTAAGCTTTAGCCCCTCTGGACTCCCCCCTCAGAACCACATGCAACCGGGAGCCTTGATTCCTGCAATATTCAGTCAATATTAGTGACCTGCCTGCACCTCAGAAATTCCTATTTCCAAGGGGTGTGTATCCCCTAGCATAACTACGCAGAAATGGACACTAGCTTCTAAGCCTGAAGGAGACGCCGGTACATACTGGTTGTGAAAATTTGTGTGGACTGCCTCCAAGTGAGTTGCCTACCCTGGCAAACTCTGTTGACACCGAGCTGTGAGGTGGGTACCTCAGCCTCACAAGTGGCTTATAGGACAGATTTTCACAAATGATTGATGTTGCAAGAAACTTACCTGCATGTACGTATAAAGGACTAACTTACTTGGTGTTGCAGCATATATCCTGATCTTCAATTTCCCTAAGCTTAGCCTTAGCCCCTTTGGACTTCCCCTCAGAAACCATGTGCAACCGGGAGCCTTAATTCCTGCAATATTCAATCGTTATTAGTGACCTGCCTGCACCTCAGAAATTCCTATATCCAAGAGGGTGTGTATCCCCTAGTACAACTATGCAGACACAGACACTAGCTTCTACATAGACACCCCTCGAGGAAGGTTCCTTGATGTTGGTGCTGTATAGTCCTTGTGGCTTAGCGCTTCCTTTTGATTATAATAATAATCCTTGATGTTGGTGAGGGGCTCTTGATTTAGGAATTGGATCTGTGCTCCAGTTCCTGAATTAAGCCTGAATGCCTTCCACATCCCCCCCAGGCGCTGTATAATCCTCTGGGTTTAGCGCTTCCCCCTTGATTATAATAATAATAATTCTACATAGACAAGAGACACTGGTACTTACTGGGCATGCACTCCCAGCTGCAACACAGGCCCACAGATCAACTCACAAACTCCCCAGACACTGGCCAGAAATCTATGAGATAAAGTGGAGGTTTTGTCTTATGTATGGGCCTGACTGAGGAGGTCATCTACGGTACATCGAGGTGCCTCTACCAGATTTTCCCCAGGTCTCAAATGTAAAAGACACGTGGGGGGCGCCATTCTGCTGATTCACGGCACATCTTGTCCAGTTGGTTGTCTGTCTTAAGAAGAACAAGCTGGCTCTCTTCCAGACCTCCCCTCAAGGAAGGTTCCTTGATTTGGTGAGGGGCTCTTGATTTAGGGAATTGGATCTGCTCCAGTTCCCGAATTAAGCCTGAATGCCTTCCACATTCCCCCCCCCCAGGCGCTGTATAATCCTCCGGGTTTAGCGCTTCCCCCTTGATTATAATAATAAAATCTCTTCCAGACCCTCGTCTCTTCGTTCAAACTAGGGCTGCCAGTTCTCCCTAGCTAACTTATCCTAGTGTTTGCCTACATTATCGGGCCTATTGCTACCTATGTTAAGGTCTTAGGTCTACATTATTATTATCTACAGTTGCCTTAGTAAACCTAATATTAATATACTAACAGTAAAACTACCTACTCCTTCCCTGAAGGGTAAATCTATAAATAAATAAGTGCCTACCATCCACGCCACCCCCCGGGGGAGAGAAATGTGTTTGGGGAGAACGCTTTTTGTTTGGGTGAGTTTAAGGGCCACCCAGCTCAGCCGTTCCATTACAGCCATGCCGGATCTGTCCTGTGGAACTTTAGGGACCAAATAAATTTCCACATCCTCCCGCCGGCGAAGGTAGGCACTAAGTCTAGATCAAGTCTGCGTCCTGCAGGCCCTCCCAGTGGGCCCTGGACTTGAGCGCCGTTTGACAGGTCGTCCGGCCGCTCAGCTCGGTCAGCCTCTGGTCTAATTTTTCATGTCCCGGTCCCACCGTGTGGACCTCGAGAGGTAAAAGCTGTTGATGGGTCTTATAGTCTCTACACCATTCATTCTCACCTTCACCATTCTCAACCGCCCAGCCTTGTCTGGGTGGGTCGACACTACCAGGCCAAGAGGCCAGCATGCCCTGGGCGCGTCAGATTCTACTAGCACCAGGTCCCCTTCACTTAGCATCATCTTATTTGCCTCAGGGTCAGCACCATAGAAATGTTCCTGCAGGGTTGTCAAGTAATCCCTGCACCACACCTGGTTCCATTTATCCAGGATGTTCACCAGTCTGTTGTGACTCCTGTGCAGTTCTTCATTGATGGGGGGACCATCTGGCCCATAATAATCCAGCTCCTTGGAAGACTGACTCAAAATTGTGGGGAAGGGCTCAATCCTCCTTCCAAATAGCATGTGATTGGGGGTGAGAGCTTCCTGCTCATCAATCCCATTTTGTATGTAGGTCAGAGGCCTGTTATTGACTCTTGCCTCTATCTCAACTAACACTGTCCTCAGTTCATCAAAGCTCACTCTCCTGCCATGCAAGACCTTCTGAATGCACCTTTTGACTGTGCCCACCATGTGTTCATAGAATCCCCGTTGCCAAGGCGCCCTGGGAGCTATGAACCTCCACTCGTACTCTATTCTCTTCAGGTGTTCTCGTACTTCTCCGTTGTCCCTAAGATTCCTGAAAACTTTATCGGCCGCTCTGAAGCTCGTGCCATTGTCCGAGATAATCAACCGCGGGCATGAGAATCTGGCTGTAAACCTCCTGAACAACTTCACGAAAGTTCCGTTGACATATCTTCTGCCAACTCCAAATGCACAGCTCGAGTAGTGGCACAAGTAAACAGGCAGACATATACTTCGAGGGCCCACCCTATCGTCTCCTGGGTTCTTCAATGTGATAGCCCCAGTATAGTCTATTCCCACAGTCTCAAAGGGCCTGTCACTATGTACCCGCTCCTGAGGCAGCGGTGGTGGACCTGGGTATGGTAGGGTCCTCCCATCGTACCGCCGGCAGATCATGCAACTCTTTAGCACCTTTTTGACGGCAGCTCGACCCTTCAGTACCAAGTAATTCTGACGTAGGCAGGTGAGGGTATCTCCAAACCCCCCATGTAAGGTCCTCTGATGGGCATCTTGTATCAATAGCTCTGACGCCCATCCCTCCTTCCCCAGTAGCACGGGATGTTTGACCCCATAGCTGAGTTCAGAGTTTTGTATTCTTCCCCTGCATCCTATTAGCCCTGTATGATCTAGGAACAATCCCAATGAGTGAACCAATTTACTGTTCCCCGAGTCATCGTTGGACATGCGTCCTGACGCCATAACCTGCTGCCTGGTCGCCAGTACTTCCAGCACTCCTGGAAACCTTTCCCTTTGGTACTGCCTTATCCAATATTCTCTGGGACCCACGAGAGACAACTGTCGACCTTGGCTTACCTTGTCATGCAGCTTCCTCACAAATCGAAATACCATTCCCATGACTCTATAAGTTTCCTCCAAGAGGAGTAGCACCTGGGGTCAAATAATTCAGTGTCGGGTTCCCCCGCAAAGTGTACTATGCCGCTGGTTGTCTCCCCGAATTTCTGGTCCGGCCAGCAATCCCTTGCCGGCAACCAGTGTGGGCCTTTGAACCAAATCTCTGCTTTTTACTCGGCTTTTTGTGTGTCACCCCTCGGCTTATCAGGTCGGCTGGGTTTTGATCTGTAGGCACGTATAGAATGCTGATGTTGACTGTAGTTCCAGTATCTCCTTTACCCGATTCCTGACATAGGGGAGCTTAGACCTGTCGTTCTGGACCCACTGTAAGGCCACCTCCGAGTCTGTCCATACATAGGTGTGTCACCCTCAGATTACTCAACACCTCCTCTACATGGAAATAAATGGTATAAAATACCGACACAATGGCAATATAAACACAAATGCAGTATAATGTGATCCTTTATTGACTACGTTTCGCCCACACAGTGGGCTTTTTCAAGTCACAAACAGAACTGTTTGTGACTTGAAAAAGCCCACTGTGTGGGCGAAACGTAGTCAATAAAGGATCACATTATACTGCATTTGTGTTTATATTGCCACCTCCTCTACATATTTACCCAGTCTTGCTCACAGCAACATCGCCGTGAGCTTTAGCTTTGGGATCGAGCAATCCTTCAGGGTGTCACCCGTGCACGACTGGTGGCCAGACTGACCTGGTCCCCAGCCACCAAATATGCTACTGCCCCATAGGCCCTGGAGGAGGCATCACAGAAGACATGCAAGTCATAGTCCCGCCCAGTGCACCCGATGGACCTGGGGAATGTGAACTCATGCAATTCCGCTAGATCTTTGCTAACCAGATCCCACTCCTGGCAGACTGTTTCTGGCAGTGGGTCGTCCCAACCTAGGTCAGCTCCCAGGTCTGTTGCACTAGCATCCTCCCTCGAATGGTGATGGGTGTCAAAAAAACAAAGGATCAAAGGCAGTCTGCACTTTCCCTCAGCAAAGACCTGGTCGCTTCCCTTCCCCATCAGGTTTCCTCTTTAGCCTAAGTCTGTCTTCCTTGATTTCCCACTCAATCCCAACACCGATGTTACCTCAGGTACTGAGTAGCCGCTTTAGTCACGTTCCACCGTGCCCGCAACGTTGGATTGTTTGTACCATTCTCTCAATGGCATGTTACCCGAGAGCATCTCCTGATTGGGACTCTCAGTAAATGTCCATCAACAGGTATTTACAGATTACAGAGGTACGTAATGGGTCCAGGGACTGGGCCCCCAAGTTTGTTATAGCTGAACTAGGTAAAAAGGTAATGAATCCTGTAAGAATGGTTACTTAAGTTTATACATGGCTACAATCATGAACAAATTATAGAGTAATGAGTAATTCACACTTCCACCCGGTCACAACTGTAATGAGTTATTGGTCCCAAATTTTGATTGTTGAGTCACGCACACGCACACACACACACACACACACACACACACACACACACACACACACACACACACACACACAAAACCCCACACACCACACACAAAAACACACACACACACACATGCAGCACGCTGGCGCACACACACACACACCCCACACCCAACACACACACACACACACACACACACAGTGCTGTTTCTGGTATTTGTGAACGACATGATGGAAGGAATAGACTCTGAATTTGGTCCCTGTTTGCAGAGGGACGTGAAGTTGATGAGAAGAATTCACTCGACGAAGACCAGGCAGAACTACAAAGGGATCTGGACGGGCTGCAGACCTGGTCCAGCAATTGGCTCCTGGAGTTCAATCCCACCAAATGCAAAGTCATGAAGATTGGGGGGAAAAGGGGAAAGAAGACCGCAGACGGAGTACAGTCTAGGGGGGCCAGAGGGCTACAAACCTCACTCAAGGGAAAAAAATCTTGGGGTTAGTATAACACCAGGCACTCTCCTGAAAACGCACATCAACCAAATAACTGCTGCAGCATATGGGCGGCTAGCAAACCTCAGAACAGCATTTCCCACCCTCTTAATAAGGAATCATTCAGGACCCTGTAACACGTGTATGTTAGGCCCATTATTGGAGTATGCGGCACCAGTTTGGAACCCACACCTTGCCAAGCACGTAAAGAAACTAGAGAAAGTGCAAAGGTTTGCAACAAGACTAGTCCCAGAGCTAAGAGGTAGTCCCACGAGGAGAGGTTAAGGGGAAAACAACCCGACGACACTGGAGGACAGGAGAGATAGGGGGGACATGATAACGACATACAAAATACTGAGAGGAATTGACAAGGTGGACAAAAAACAGGATGTTCCAGAGATTTGGGCACAGTTGGAAGTTGAAGACACAGATGAATCGCAGTGATGTTAGGAAGTATTTCTTCAGCCCAGAGTAGTCAGTAAGTGGAATAATTTGGGAAGCGATGTAGTGGAGGCAGGATCCATACATAGCTTTAAGCAGAGGTATGATAAAGCTCACGGCTCAGGGAGAGTGACCCCAGTAGCGATCAGTGAAGAGGGGGCCAGGAGCTCGGAATCGACCCCCGCAACCTCAACTAAAGGGGAGTACACACACAGACACACACACACAGACACACACACCAGACACACACACACACACACACACACATACACCACACACACCCCACCCCCCACACACACACCCCCCAAAAACACCCCCCAAACCCCCCCAAGTAAAGGGATTACCATTTCTACACAAATTTGCAGTAGCCTGCATAACAGTAAATCTTCATTTTTTTGTGAGAAAAATTCAAAGTGGAAAGCAAAAGAAATGTGAGGGGGCCTGGGGATGTGACTAATGAACAGAAAAAAAAACTGTTATTTTAGTGCCAGGAATGTCTGTCTTATTTATTCTGGGCCATATTTGGAAAACTGGCATCTTTTGAAATTTGTGTAAAATTGGCAAAATTGCCAATTTCTGACCACTTTATTGGATAGTTGAAATCAGTAAATGGGTGGTTTCTTGTACTCATCCGCTAGAAAAAATGGAGTTCTAGTGAAATAGTTGTGATTTTTGTCGACTGGTACGTTGGAATTGGCCGAAAATAGGGCTCAAAGTGGGCAAAATCGCTTGTGCATAAACTCGAGACTGCTAACTTCGCGAGAGCATAATTCTGTAAGTTTTCCATCAAATTTCATACTTTTGGGTGTCATTATGATTGGGAAAAGATTCTCTTATCATTTCATAATTTTTTTTTTTTTTTTTTTTTTTTTAAATTCCGACCCTGAGAAACAAGTTTAGGAAAGGGCCTGCCGATCTGAAAGGGTTAAAACCGAGTATAGGTTTCTGGCCGTCGTCTTGTCATCAGTGCCGTGGTTGGTAGACTACTCTCGCCTGTCTTCCCATCAGCCACACTCGTCTTACTCACGGTATCTCGTGGGGAGGAGCCCTGTTCCTCTCTGTGAGAATTGTCATGTTCCGTATCTGTTAGCCACATTCTGTTGGACTATCCACACTATCAACAAGCATGCAGAATTTACCTCCGTCGTCGTCTCCACTCTGCTGCTCTTTCTATATCTTCCCTTCTTCCTGATGGACCCTTCTTTAATCCAGACACTCTCATTGACTTTTTGACAGCGACTGATTTGCTACACAAACTCTGATGATGATGCCTCTAACACTCTTCCGTTGTCCTTTCTACCTTAATCTCTTGCTACCCTCTACCCCCTGCACTATCCACTGCCCCACTGCACTCCATACCTTAATAATCATCCCTCTCCCTCTTGCCACCCATTTCCCCTGCATCCTTCCCTGCCCTGCTGCTCTGTATAACCCTTGCAGTTTAGCACTTCTTTTGATTATAATAAGAATGGAAAATAATGCTGATGCAACAGAACCTAACTATACCCTAGCAGATAGGATTTACAAAGGCCAATACAAAAACTAATGTACATTATGGGTAATCATAACTTACCTAAGGTTTGTTGTTGGGAAGGATTCATCGAAGTACACTATTCTGTTTTCATCCTCTTCACACAATTCTTGAGATCCTGCGAATTCTTGTCCCAATTCTTCAGCAGGAATGTGTCAGCAATTTCTAAATTATGATGAGGCTGATACACTCCATTAGGCCTCTGAGAACGCCAGATTCTTAACAGAATTTCCCACTACAACCAGTGGCGTTGTAAGGGGGAGAGCGGGCTGCCCTGGGTGACACCATTTAGGGGTTACACCATAGAGCCTCTAAAGAAGGTGACACTAATGCCCAAAACAGTGCTGCAGCAACATAAGAGTGAAGTCCTTCCTTTTTATAACGGCCATTATATGTTTACAGAGTACAAATAGGCCTATATAGGGAAATCATGGATTTTGATTTGATTTTGCAGGATTGAAGGAAAGGAAATGTAAGATCAGATTCACTGAGATGTTACCTGTACTCAAGATCAAATCAGACTAGTGTTTCTCTGATATTGCAGTGTTTTTCTTTATTTTTCAAGTTTTTTATTTTTTTTTTTTTTTATTGCTGAAGATGAATAAATGTGGGATCTGTTGCCTGTACTCAGTGGTATTTGAATTTGTATCCTCAGTATTAATACGATTATTTATTAATAAAGTTGAAAAGTATTCTCCTGTTCGGTTTATGGCCCTTAAACCCTTTCAGGGTCGCCAGGCCCTCTCCCAGACATGTTCTCAGGGTTGCCAAATTTTCCAATAAAAAACAAAAATTTTTCTTGTGAAAAGATGAGAGAATCTTTTTTTCCGATCATAATGACACCAAAAGTATGAAATTTGGTGGAAAACTTAGGGAATTATGCTCTCGTGAAGTTAGCGGTCTTGATGTTTAGCATCGGCGATTTTGCCCACTTTGAGCCCTATTTTCGGCCAATTCCAGTGTACTAGCTGACAAAAAATCATAACTATTTTGCTGGAACTCCATTTTTTCTATCGAATGAGTACAAGAAACTACCTATTTACCGATTTCAACTATCCAGTAAAGTGGTCAGAATTTAGCAATTTTGCCAATTTCACACAAATTTCAAAAGATGCCAACTTCCGAATAGGGTCCAGAATAAATAAGAAAGACATTCCTGGCACTAAATAACACTTCTCTGTTCATTAGTCACATCCCCACGCCCCTCTTACATTCTTTTGCTTTCCACTTTGAATTTTTATTCTCGCAAAAAATAGAAGATTTACTGTTATGCAGACTACTGCATTAGTGTAGAAATGGTATAAATATCAGCGCACTTGTGAAAGAATATTAGACTCGCCAGTTGAAGTGTATTGGACACACAGCACGATTTGTTTACTTTTGAACTTTGGTAAAAATCGAACATTCCTGCTACTTAGAGCTCACTTTCAAGGTACTTTTTGTTGTAAAACCAGTCAAAATCATCTCAATTTTTGTAATATGTCTTCCATTCTATAAAATGAGACCAGGAAACTAGAATACAACCATAAATACCATACAAAAATACAGTCAGTGCAAAGTCGCTGTTTTAATCCAAAAAGTTTTTTTTTTTTTCTCATTACGCACTGTGTGCTGCAGGATTTTTTTTATACTGCTCACACTGACCACATAGACCCATTCTTTCATATGTAGTCCTACCAGCTTTCACTAGAATTAAGGCATACTAGTACGTCAAAAACCCTGGTGCGTAAGCCGTACTAGTATGTCCGAAACCCTGAGAGGGTTAAATGTTCTCATTGCTAAACATTAGTTACTGGTCATGCAGTACTGATGTAACTGGAGTTTAATCCCTCCCCCATCCCCCTGCCCTTGGATTTCATGGGGGTGACACCAAAGATTCTGCCCTGGGTAACACCAACCCTAGCAACACCACTGACTACAACCTGTGTTCACAAATTAAAAATGGCGTCAGTCTCCGGCTCTTCCATACCCACCCTTCACTTCAATTTCTCGAAGGGTCCAAATAGCATCACCATTTTAATGTTCAAATTATAGGAAAATTATGTAAAAAAATTCCACATTTTCATCCAGGTATAGTGCTAATGTTAAAATTGTGAGTTATGCATTTTGTTTACATTAGACCCCTCAAGGGAGGTTCCTTGATGCTGGTGAGGGGCTCTTGATCTAGGGAATTGGATCTGTGCTCCAGTCCCCTGAATTGAGCCTGAATACCTTCCATTTCCCCCTCCCCCTACATGCGCTGTATAATTCTTCGGGTTTAGCGCTTCCCCATGATTATAATGTTTACATTAGATCACGGGTTAATTCTGCACCACTACTACCTCTTCAAGGGGGGCTCCTTGGCGTGGTGAAGAGGCTCTTGGTCTGAGGAATTAGCCCTGTCGGTCTTCTTCCTCAGACCGAACCTAATTACCCCCCATTCTCCCCTCCCCTATCCCATCCTCCCCATCCTCCCCTTTTTCCATTCCTCCTCCTCCTCCTCACCCCTCCCTTTTGCCCTTCCTCTTTTTAGCCTTCGTGATTTCTCCCACAGGCGCGCTAGTTCCTAGGTAGGGGAAAGGACACCGGGGGTCGACCCCATTCCGTTGAGGTTTCTTGGCGGTGGCGTAGTTTGCCGGGAATCTGGATTGCCTAGGGATGTCCCGATCCCTCTCCGTATCCCGGAGTAGCTTTGGGTGTCTTTTGGGCGACGGGTGTATCTCTGGAAGCCACCTTTCGGATTCCGGGGGTGGTGGCTGAAGGAGGTATGCTTTGTGGCGGATATCCGGCCGCCCTCTCTTTTGTCCACCGAGGTAGCTCGGCAGATGTGAGGTTGCTATCCCGGATTGCTGGTTTACTGGCATGAAGGGGTAGGGTATGGCACGGGTTCCATGCTGCATCTGCGCTACTAGCGGTGTCGAGTCCTCTTGGGCGCGGAGGGAGATTTCCGGCCCTTTCATTCCTCCGGGGAAAACTATTCCTCCCCGCTCCCCCCCTTTTTTTATTCTTTTTTTTGTTTTTTATTTTCTTTTCTTCTTTCTTTTTTTTTCTTAAAAACAAAAAGCAAAGGAGTAACCTAACCATGGCAGCCCTAGTCCATGAAACCACTACCCCCGGGCCCCTTCTTGATACCGCACCCCATTCTGACCCTGCCTTGTGTTTAGACCACTCTTCGGACACTCCTGATGCCCCTGTACCTCTTGCTGGTGCTGTTTCCTCACCCGCTTCAGGTACCGGGGCTTCGACTGACTCCTTCGATTTGTCTGAACTCCGCTCTCCTTTGACTATGCTTCCGGCTTCTCCCTCTACGGTACGGCAATTTTCGAATCGCCCACCCATTTCATGCCGGCCCAAAACTCCGGTCCTACTCCTAAACGCCAACGTCAATCTCCTGATGATGCTCCGTCGTTACCTTCCCATTCTACTCGGAAACGACCGACACGTCAAGCACTCCCTCTCCACGCTCAATTTCGGACCACACAATGGACTAAATTCTTTACTTTAAGACCAACTTCTTCTTCTGCCTACCTTTCTGACCATAGTATTGCCAAAGCGCTCCTGCGTCATGTTGGCAGAGATATTTCATTTCACGCTCTCAAGAGCGGTACGCGCATCGTCACTGTCCAGAATGCTACCCAAGCTCATGATTTTTCCCTCTCCTTTCGAATATCGATACTACTCCTATCACTATTGAAAAACATCTTTCTCTCAATTCTTGTAGTGGTACTGTCATTCTGCCCCATACCATAGTCCAACAGAATTTCCAGTCATGTGGCAATGACATTTTTGAACAGCGGGAAAACTCCAGGATCTCCCAATCCTCAAAGTAGACACTTATGTCCTTCCTGCCCGGGGGCGGAGACGTTACCCTTGCAATGTGGCTCGTTTAACTTTTGACAGCCGAGAACTCCCGTCCTCTGTATATGTCGCGGGACATCAGTTACAAGTTCGAAAGGTGATACCTACACCGCAACAATGTAGAAATTGCTGGCGTTTTGGTCACCAGCGAAATATTGCAGATCTATGGCCGAATGCCCAGTCTGTGGTGCCGACAACCATTCTAATACATCTTGCAGTCAACCTCCATCTTGCCTTAATTGTAATGAAGCTCCCCCTTTTCGTACTCCCGCCGTTGCCAGGTCTACTTAAATGAACGTGAAATCCGTTGCCTCAAAGAGGCAGAAGGTCTCCCTTATGCTATGGCAGTTACTCATCTCCGCCTCCAAGGGAGACTACCCCGTGTTTCTTATTCTCGTGTTTCCAAACATCCCCCCACTTCTGGGGTCCCATCTTCTGCAGCCTCCTCTGTTGTTACCCCTCCCATAGCCATTACGGCATCTAATCCTTTTGCTGTCCTTGGCTCTGACGTCCCGACTACAACTCAGTCTGTTCTCGCATCTTCGCGTCCTTCCTCACAAGCCCCAGTATCGACAAGACCTCGTACGACACCTAATACCAATCGCCCCTCTACTCAGAAGTCCAAAAAATCCACATTGCTCAAATCTTCTTTGCCCCTTCCTTCCCTTCTTCCACCTCCACACGTTACCTTTCCAGTCTCTGTACCTAGTTCTTCCCCTCTCTCTGGCTCTATTACAAGTGTGGAGATTCACCCTCCTCCTCGTACTATGCCTTCCACCCCCGTCCCCTCCCAAGTTTCTCCCTCTTCTGTCACCTCCCAGGTTTCTACCTCTTCTGTCCCCCCCCACACTTCATCTCCAGTCCCTTACACTTTTCCTCCCCCTCTACTTTGGTACAGTCCATTACTGTCCCAATCTTTACTCACCTCCTCCTCCTATCTCCAATAGGGTTTCCCATACATCTTTGAATTCAGAAACACTTGAAGCCATTTCAGAATATATTGCAGAGACTAAACCTTCAATGGACACTGATTCACTTCCTGTTCCTTCTCTTCCCCTCTCCTCCATCTTCACAACCCCATTCTTCGCAACGCTCCGTTCCTTCGCTACTTAAAACATCTTCCAATGCCACCACACGTTGACTTTTCTAACCCCTCTAGTCCGTAGGTGCCTTTACCTACAGATTCCTGATATTTTCTTCATCGCCAATCATGGCCTATTTACAGTGGAATATCCGCGGCCTCAGGGGTAATCGGGGTGAGCTTCAGATGTTGCTTTCCAGGTTTTCCCCCTGTTGTGCTTGCTTACAAGAACCAAAATTACACTCGGCTGTTTTCCAACCTATCTCAGGCTATAATTTATTGTATTCTTCGGATCCTTTCTCAGATGGGACCTTTAATGAAAGTGCCCTTCTTCTACGCAATGATATTCCGTACTGTCAACTATTTGTCCATACCTCGCTGCATTACACTGCAGCCCGTATCCACTTGAATAAGTGGTTTACAATATGTTCTTTATATCTCTCTCCTTCTCGAGCATTTTCTATCCCAGACTTTGCCTTTCTTGTTTCATCCTTACCACCACCACTTCTGTTACTTGGTGTTTTTAATGCCCACCATTTCCTCTGGGGGGGTCTCATTGTGACTCACGTGGCATTCAGTTGGAGGCTTTTCTTGCCTCTCACCCCCTCCATGTTTTAAATACGGGTACTCCCACCCATTTTGATCCTCGTACTCATACTCTCTCTTGCATCGATCTATCAGTCTGCTCTTCCTCCACTGCACTAGACTTCACCTGGTCTGTTCTACCAGACTTACATGACAGCGATCATTTTCCGATCATTCTTACTTCTCCTTCCTATTCACCACCTTCCCGTAGCCCTCGCTGGCAATTTGATCGGGCAAATTGGGATCTTTACTCACACCTCACTGCTTTTAGTGAGGTTCCTTCTTCATCCTCCATTGATGAGCTCCTACACATCTTCTCGACATCAGTTTATACCGCAGCTTCTCATTCTATACCCCAAACCTCAGGCAGGCATTCTCAGAAGTGCGTGCCTTGGTGGTCTCCTGCTTGTGCTCGTGCAGTACGTTTGAAACGTGCTGCATGGGGCAGGTACCGGTACAATAGAACCGCTGAGAGACTTGTTGATTTTAAGCAGAAGCGTGCGATCGCTCGCCGTGTCATCCGTGAAGCTAAACGCACTTGTTGGCGAGACTATGTTTCCACCATCACCTCTGCTTCTTCTATGAGTGCAGTCTGGAAAAAAGTGAGGAAATTGAGTGGTAAATACTCTCCTGACCCGGCTCCTGTTCTACGGGTCACTGGTGTTGATATAGCAAACCCTCTCGACGTTGCCATTGAACTTGGCACACATCTGGTCCGTAATTTCCCGAGGGCTCCATCTATGCCCCTCGTTTCTTTCCTCAAAGTCTGCCAGAGAGTTAGTACCCTTGGACTTTTCTTCTCTCGGAGAAGAACAGTATAATGTGCCTTTTACACTTCAAGAACTGGAGGCAACGCTCTCAGCTTGCCGATCATCGGCAGCTGGGCCTGATGACATTCATATTCGTATGTTACAACATTTACATCGGTCAGCCCTTGTAGTCCTCTTACACCTCTTCAATCTTATTGGGCACAAGGAGTTCTTCCCCAGCTGTGGAAATCTGCCATTGTTCTCCCTTTCCGCAAACCGGGTACTACAGGACATGATGCCTCCCACTATCGCCCCATCGCTCTTACAAGTGCAGTTTGCAAAGTGATGGAACGCCTCGTAAATCGACGTTTAATGTGGTATTTAGAGACTCACAACAGTCTCTCCGCTAGTCAATATGGCTTTCGTAAGGGTCGTTCTACCATAGACCCCTTACTACGCTTGGATACGTATGTTCGTAATGCCTTTGCGAATAATCACTCAGTTATTGCCATATTTTTGACCTTGAGAAGGCATATGACACAACTGGAGGGATAATATTTTGGCCCAGGCCCATTCTTAGGCCTCCGAGGCAATCTACCATCCTTCCTTAAGAACTTTTTAACTGACAGACATTTCCGTGTTCGAGTCAATAATGTTCTTTCCCCGGACTTCGTCCAAGCTGAAGGTGTCCCTCAGGGATGTGTTCTAAGCACAACACTTTTTCTCCTTGCTATAAATGATTTGGCCTCTGTTCTTCCACCCAATATTTGGTCATCACTCTATGTTGATGACTTCGCTATTGCTTGTGCAGGCGCTGACTGTCACCTTATTGCAGTTTCTCTCCAGCATGCGGTCGACCGTGTTTCCACTTGGGCCACCACACATGGGTTTAAATTTTCAAGTACCAAAACTCACCAAATTACTTTCACTAGACGCTCTGTTATCTCCGATCATCCTTTGTATCTCTATGGCTCCCGTATCCCCGAACGTGATACAGTCAGGTTTCTAGGCCTTCTCTTTGACCGTCGGTTAACCTGGAAACCTCACATTACCTCTCTGAAGGCAACTTGTCACAGCCGGCTAAAACCTTCTTAAAACCCTTGCTCATCTTTCCTGGGGAGCTGATCGTCGAACTCTGCTTCGCCTACATTCAGCCCTCGTTTTATCGAAACTCGATTATGGTGACCAGATTTATTCCGCGGCCTCTCCTGCTACTCTCTCTAGCCTTAACTCTTTTCCATCACCAAGGCTTACGTTTGTGCCTTGGTGCTTTTCGCTCTTCCCCTGTTGAGAGCCTCTATACAGAAGCAAATGTTCCATCCTTGCTGATCGCCGTGATGCCCATTGCCTTCGTTACTATGTACGCTCTCACGATCTACACAATCCTTCCATTTATAGAATGGTCACCGATATTAGTAGACATTCTTTATTCGTTCGCCGCCCCTGTTTGCTCCGTCCCTTTTCTCTTCGCCTACTTTCACTCTTGTCTTCCCTTCAGTTACCACCTTTATATGTTCATGTAGCATCTCACTTTTCCCTACCCCCCTGGGAAGTTCCAGCTGTTCGGGTCTGTTCTTTCTCACTCCCTTGCTCGAAAGCTCAACTGCTACGGTGGCTTCCCCGCTCTCTTTTTCTTGATCACTTCCACTCTCATTCTCATGCCACCGCTGTGTACACAGATGGCTCTAAGTCTTCAGACGGCGTCGGATTCGCAGCAGTGTTTTCCGGACAGCGTCGTACGAGGGGATTTACTATCTTCAGCTAGCATTTTTACTGCTGAACTGTATGCCATTCTTGCAGCACTTATTCGTATCGCATCTATGCCTGTGTCATCATTGTAGTAGTCTCAGACTCCCTTAGTGCTCTACAGGCTAAAACGAAAATTTGATACATCTCATCCCCTAGTTCTCGTATCCAACTTTGGCTACGCCGTATCTCTACCAACACATAAAGATATTGTTTTTTGTTGGGTCCCTGGTCATGTCGACGTACAGGGCAATGAACAGGCAGACACTGCTGCGCGGTCAGCAGTATATGACCTACCAATTTCCTATCGAGGTGTTCCATTTCTGGACTATTTTGCTGCAATAGCTACCCACCTTCGCACCCGTTGGCAACAACGTTGGTCAACTCTGCTCGGTAACAAACTTCATTCTATTAAACCGAGCATAGGTTCTGGCCGTCTTCTTGTCATCAGTGCCGAGGTTGGGAGACCACTCTCTCCCGCCTTCGCATTGGCCACACTCGTCTTACTCATGGGTATCTCATGGAGAGGCACCCTGTTCCTCTCTGTGAGCAGTGTCAAGTTCCAGTATCGATTAGCCACATTCTGTTAGACTGCCCTCTCTATCACGAGCACGCAGAATTTACCTCCAACGTCGTCTTCGTTCTCCTACTCTCTCTTTACCTTCCCTTCTTGCTGATGGACCCTCCTTTAATCCTGACTCTCTCATTGACTTCTTGACAACGACTGATTTACTCCACAAACTCTGATGATACTTTTCGCACTCCCCTCAGCCCTTTCTGGTTCAGTCTCTTGCTGCCCTTTACCCTTTCACCATCCACTGCCCCGCTGTTATCCGTAACCTGTTGCTCATCCATCTCCCTTTTGCCACCTGATGCCCTCGCTTCCTTCCTGCCCTGCAGCGCTGTATAGTCCTTGTGGCTTAGCGCTTCTTTTTGATTATAATAATAATAATAATCTGCACCACTACCTGCTTGTGTCAGACTGGAAGCTTGGAGGGCTGGAAAAACTGCAGAACAAAGCAATGAGTCTCGCCTTAGGCTGAGATTGGTTACCTCATCTACGTCTTTCTTCTGTATTGTATTGATAAAGCCACTGGTTGGCAAAATGTCTACAGAATTAACGTACCCAGATATTGTGTGTGTAGTAATTCATCATTTTGTAGGCATGCTGTATAACCCTCATGGGTTTAGCACTTGGTTTTGGCTAATGCCCAGCATCCTTAAATCCATTAACACAATACACCTATATGAAAAACAGTACAGAATGGGTCAAATAACTAGAGAACATTCTAAACATTACCTGACAATGCTTACCATTCTGATAGGTCAGAAAAATTGTATTATGAAAACAGATTACATAGGTGATATGAAAAAGACCTGAAAAACCCTATCTGGTGGTTAACGCTCTCGCTTCACACGGTGAGGGCCTGGGTTCGATTCCCAGCCAGAGTAGAAACATTGGACGTGTTTCTTTCAACCTGTTGTCTATGTCCCCATCAGTAAAATGGGTACCTGGGTGTTAGTCGACTGGTGTGGGTTGCATCCTGGGACCCCTGACCTAAGGAGGCCTGGTCACAGACCGGGCTTGCGGGGCGTTGACCCCCGGAACTCTCTCCAGGTAAACTAAAAAAATATCCAAAAACAAGACAAAAATTTAAAAACAGACGTACCCCTACTACCACCAATTGAAACAGCAGTCTCGATGTTTTCTTCTGTACCATAGGAAAGAATCTAGAGAGCAAAACCTCTTCAATGGGGGCTCCTTGGCGTGGTGAAGAGGCTCTTGGTCTGAGGAATTAGATGTCGGTCTCCTTCCCCAGACCGAACCTAATTACCCCCCAATCTCCCCTTCCCTCTCCCATCCTCCCCTTTTTCCTTTCCTCCTCTCCACCCTCCCTTTTTGCCCTTCCTTTTTGGCCTTTGGGATTTTTTCCCACAGGCACGCTAGTTCCTGGGTAGGGGAAAGGGTACCGGGGTCCATCCTATTCCGTTGAGGTTCTTGGCAGTGGCGTAGTTTGGGCCCTGGAATCTGGATTGCCTGGGGGTGTCCCGATCCCTTTCCGGTATCCCGGAGGGGGGCTTTGGGTGTCTTTCGGCGACGGGTGTATCTCGGGAAGCCACCTTTCAGATTCCGGGGGGTGGTGGCCAAAGGGGGTATGCTTTGTGGCGGATATCCAGCCACCCTCTTTTGTCCACTGAGGTAGCTCGGCAGATGTGAGGTTGCTATCCCGGGTTGCTGGTTTAACTGGCATGAAGGGTAGGTATGGCATGGGTTCCATGCTGCATCTGCGCTACTTACGGTGCTGAGGTCCTCTTGGGCACGGAGGAAGATTTCTGGCCCTTTCATTCCTCCTAGGAACTACCCCTCCCCGGTCCCCCCTTTTTTTCTTTTTTTTTATTTTTCTTTTTATTTTTTTTTTTCTTAAAACAAAAAGAAAGAAGTAACCTAACCATGGAGTACCCGATCCATGACCCCGCTACCCCCGGGCCCCTTATTGTTACCGCACCCCGTTCTGACCTCGCATCATCATTGGGCCACTCTTCGGACACTCGTAAGGCCCCTCTACCTTTTGCAGATGCTGTTTCGTCACCCGCTTCAGGTGCCAGGGTTTTGACTGACTCCTTTGATTTGTCCTGACCTCTGCTCTCCTTTGACTATGCTTCCTACCTCTCCCTCTATGGTGTGGTGATTTTCAAATCGCCAGCCCGTCCCACGTCGGACCGACTCTGGTCTCACTTCTAAACGCCAACGACAATCTCCTGATGATGCTACTTCGTTACCTTCCCATTCTACTCGGAAAAGACAGACACGTCATGTAATCCCTCTCCACACTCGGTTTCGGACCACACAGTGGACTAAATTCTTTATTTTAAAACAGACTTCTTCTTCTGCCTATCTTTCCGACCATGGTATTGGCAAAGCGCTCCTATGCCACGTTGGTAGAGATATTTCCTTTCATGCTCTTAAGAGTGGTACGTGCATCATCACAGTCCAGAATTCTACCTAAGCTCGTGATCTTTCTCTTTTTTCACATATGGATACTATTCCTATCACTCGAAAAAACATCATTCCCTCAATTCTTGTAGTGGTACTGTTATTTTGCCCCCATACTAGAGTCCAACAGAATTTCCAGACATGTGGCAATGACACTCGAACAGCTGGAACTCCAAGATCTCCCAATTCTCAAGGTAGACACTTATGTTCTTCCTGCCCGCAGGCAAAGAGGATACCCTTGCAATGTGGCTCGTTTAAGAGCAAGGTACTAATTTGTACTTCAATTAGCCCACCCCACAGCACGAACAGTATTAGGCAAGAATGAACGAGTCTCGAGGCTTCTCAACAAGCTAAACAATTTCCTTTATTGTATTGACTCTACTCTGACTCAAAATGTAGTGTTAGCTCTCAAACCCAATTGAGAAGTGGTATGAATGTGAAAGCTTAACCTAGCAGCCCCTCAAGGAAGGTTCCTTGATGCTGGTGAGGGGCTTTGATCTAGGGAATTGGATCTGTGCTCCAGTTCCCTGAATTAAACCTGAATACTTCTACATCCCCCTTCAGGTGTTGTATAATCCTATGGGTTTTGCACTTCCCCCTTGATTACAATAATAATTAACCTAGCAATTTCCTGTACAATGTCAGCAAATAATTACAGGACTTAATCTAGTCTCTGGTACAAAACACACATCCCACATTAAAATGAGTCAAAGGCAATGAAAATCACAATAAAAATGCAGTATACAAATTAAAAATCACTTGGTTAGCACAAATAAATTCAATTCAACTTGTGAAACAGTAAATAAATAGTGTGTGTAAACAGCTTGGCCTAACTGTGCCCAGCTTACTCAGTCTGTGTGGATGGTTGGATAAGGTAAATCCTAACCTAACTAATATGCTATATCCTAAACCTGGCTTTAGAACTCCCTGTAAATAATAACTAGGTTAAATCTGTCCTAGCTACTATAACTGTTGTAAATATTGCACAAGCCTAGCCTAACTGTGGCTACCTTGCAAATCCACTAAGTAATTAACACACGTCTCCTACTCTGGTTTACTTGTAATCACTGTAAATAATTAAATTCACAAGCTTCTCTAGCCTACCTCCCCTCAAGGAAGGTTCCTTGATGTTGGTGAGGGGCTCTTGATTTAGGGAATTGGATCTGTGCTCCAGTTCCCCGAATTAAGCCTGAATGCCTTCCACATCCCCCCCTCCCCCCAGGCGCTGTATAATCCTCCGGGTTTAGCGCTTCCCCCTTGATTATTATAATAATCTAGCCTACCTGGCCAGCCTGTAAATTACTGCAGATAACTTCTGTGTATAGCCAGCTTGGCCTAGCCTCTGTGTTAACTTAACCTAACTCTGTTAAACTCTGGTTTCTAACTGTGGCCTACTATGTTAATTTTAACCTAGCTATTCCACATCACGGTTCAAAGGACCACTTGTGAACATTTATCTGGACTGCCTCCATGTGAGCTGTCTACCCTGGCAAGCTCTGTTGACACCCGAGCCCTGAGGTCGGTACCTCAGCCTCACAAATGGCTTATAGGACAGATTTTCATAAATGACTGATGTTGCAAGAAATCTCTCCTGCATGTATAAAGGACTAACTTGGTGTTGGAGAATGTGTCCCGGTCTTCAACCTCCCTAGCGCTGTATAGTCCTTGTGGCTTAGCGCTTTTTTTTTTATTATAATAATCAACCTCCCTAAGCTTTAGCCCCTCTGGACTCCCCCCTCAGAACCACATGCAACCGGGAGCCTTGATTCCTGCAATATTCAGTCAATATTAGTGACCTGCCTGCACCTCAGAAATTCCTATTTCCAAGGGGTGTGTATCCCCTAGCATAACTACGCAGAAATGGACACTAGCTTCTAAGCCTGAAGGAGACGCCGGTACATACTGGTTGTGAAAATTTGTGTGGACTGCCTCCAAGTGAGTTGCCTACCTGGCAAACTCTGTTGACACCGAGCTGTGAGGTGGGTACCTCAGCCTCACAAGTGGCTTATAGGACAGATTTTCACAAATGATTGATGTTGCAAGAAACTTACCTGCATGTACGTATAAAGGACTAACTTACTTGGTGTTGCAGCATATATCCTGATCTTCAATTTCCCTAAGCTTAGCCTTAGCCCCTTTGGACTTCCCCTCAGAAACCATGTGCAACCGGGAGCCTTAATTCCTGCAATATTCAATCGTTATTAGTGACCTACCTGCACCTCAGAAATTCCTATATCCAAGAGGGTGTGTATCCCCTAGTACAACTATGCAGACACAGACACTAGCTTCTACATAGACACCCCTCGAGGAAGGTTCCTTGATGTTGGTGCTGTATAGTCCTTGTGGCTTAGCGCTTCCTTTTGATTATAATAATAATCCTTGATGTTGGTGAGGGGCTCTTGATTTAGGGAATTGGATCTGTGCTCCAGTTCCCTGAATTAAGCCTGAATGCCTTCCACATCCCCCCCCAGGCGCTGTATAATCCTCTGGGTTTAGCGCTTCCCCCTTGATTATAATAATAATAATTCTACATAGACAAGAGACACTGGTACTTACTGGGCATGCACTCCCAGCTGCAACACAGGCCCACAGATCAACTCACAAACTCCCCAGACACTGGCCAGAAATCTATGAGATAAAGTGGAGGTTTTGTCTTACTGTATGGGCCTGACTGAGGAGGTCATCTACGGTACATCGAGGTGCCTCTACCAGATTTCCCCAGGTCTCAAATGTAAAGACACGTGGGGGGCGCCATCTGCTGATCACGGCACATCTTGTCCAGTTGGTGTCTGTCTTAAGAAGAACAAGCTGGTCTCTCTTCCAGACCTCCCCTCAAGGAAGGTTCCTTGATGTTGGTGAGGGGCTCTTGATTTAGGGAATTGGATCTGTGCTCCAGTTCCCCGAATTAAGCCTGAATGCCTTCCACATCCCCCCCCCCAGGCGCTGTATAATCCTCCGGGTTTAGCGCTTCCCCCTTGATTATAATAATAATAATCTCTTCCAGACCCTCGTCTCTTCGTTCAAACTAGGGCTGCCAGTTCTCCCTAGCTAACTTATCCTAGTGTTTGCCTACATTATCGGCCTATTGCTACCTATGTTAAGGTCTTAGGTCTACATTATTATTATCTACAGTTGCCTTAGTAAACCTAATATTAATATACTAACAGTAAAACTATCTACTCCTTCCCTGAAGGGTAAATCTATAAATAAATAAGTGCCTACCATCCACGCCACCCCCCCGGGGAGAGAAATGTGTTTGGGGAGAACGCTTTTTGTTTGGGTGAGTTTAAGGGCCACCCAGCTCGGCCGTTCCATTACAGCCATGCCGGATCTGTCCTGTGGAACTTTAAGGACCAAATAAATTTCCACATCCTCCCGCCGGCGAAGGTAGGCACTAAGTCTAGATCAAGTCTGCGTCCTGCAGGCCCTCCCAGTGGGCCCTGGACTTGAGCGCCGTTTGACAGGTCGTCCGGCCGCTCAGCTCGGTCAGCCTCTGGTCTAATTTTTCATGTCCCGGTCCCACCGTGTGGACCTCGAGAGGTAAAAGCCTGTTGATGGGTCTTATAGTCTCTACACCATTCATTCTCACCTTCACCATTCTCAACCGCCCAGCCTTGTCTGGGTGGGTCGACACTACCAGGCCAAGAGGCCAGCATGCCCTGGGCGCGTCAGATTCTACTAGCACCAGGTCCCCTTCACTTAGCATCATCTTATTTGCCTCAGGGTCAGCACCATAGAAATGTTCCTGCAGGGTTGTCAAGTAATCCCTGCACCACACCTGGTTCCATTTATCCAGGATGTTCACCAGTCTGTTGTGACTCCTGTGCAGTTCTTCATTGATGGGGGGACCATCTGGCCCATAATAATCCAGCTCCTTGGAAGACTGACTCAAAATTGTGGGGAAGGGCTCAATCCTCCTTCCAAATAGCATGTGATTGGGGGTGAGAGCTTCCTGCTCATCAATCCCATTTTGTATGTAGGTCAGAGGCCTGTTATTGACTCTTGCCTCTATCTCAACTAACACTGTCCTCAGTTCATCAAAGCTCACTCTCCTGCCATGCAAGACCTTCTGAATGCACCTTTTGACTGTGCCCACCATGTGTTCATAGAATCCCCGTTGCCAAGGCGCCCTGGGAGCTATGAACCTCCACTCGTACTCTATTCTCTTCAGGTGTTCTCGTACTTCTCCGTTGTCCCTAAGATTCCTGAAAACTTTATCGGCCGCTCTGAAGCTCGTGCCATTGTCCGAGATAATCAACCGCGGGCATGAGAATCTGGCTGTAAACCTCCTGAACAACTTCACGAAAGTCTCCGTTGACATATCTTCTGCCAACTCCAAATGCACAGCTCGAGTAGTGGCACAAGTAAACAGGCAGACATATACTTCGAGGGCCCACCCTATCGTCTCCTGGGTTCTTCAATGTGATAGCCCCAGTATAGTCTATTCCCACAGTCTCAAAGGGCCTGTCACTATGTACCCGCTCCTGAGGCAGCGGTGGTGGACCTGGGTATGGTAGGGTCCTCCCATCGTACCGCCGGCAGATCATGCAACTCTTTAGCACCTTTTTGACGGCAGCTCGACCCTTCAGTACCAAGTAATTCTGACGTAGGCAGGTGAGGGTATCTCCAAACCCCCCATGTAAGGTCCTCTGATGGGCATCTTGTATCAATAGCTCTGACGCCCATCCCTCCTTCCCCAGTAGCACGGGATGTTTGACCCCATAGCTGAGTTCAGAGTTTTGTATTCTTCCCCTGCATCCTATTAGCCCTGTATGATCTAGGAACAATCCCA
>NC_069435.1:44417120-44457120 GCF_026875155.1 Cherax quadricarinatus | reverse complement strand
AAGCCACAGTTCCTCCTCTCCCTCCCCCCCACTACTCTGACATATACAAGCTAACCTAACATACAGAATTACATAGGTTTTCCACTCTGAGGCAATCAGGATAAAATAAAAATGGGTATGCCAGAGAGCAACTAGAAAAACCCAAGGGACAGGAAGGAGGAACTGCAAAGGAAGATTGGCAAGCATAGACTCACAAAAAGGGAACAAGAATGGGAAAAGAAACTAGAAGAACTTAGCATGAGAAGGGAAGAGAGATAGACATGGAAAGCAGGAAGTGGGAGGTGAAAGTCAAAGCAGCAGAGGCCAGGATACAGAGCTTAGAAGAGGAACTGGAAAATCTGAAACAGCCTATAGAACTAAAGAACATTTTGGGATGACAACAGAGGCAGCTACCTCAGCCACAAATAAGGGGACATGTAACGGACAGAAGGAGGCAAAACAGCATTGTAGATGCTCTAACATGGAGACAGTAGTAAATGAAAGAGCTAAGCTAATATGGGGAGGCCCTAAAAACTCACAACGAGCCCAGGGACAAGCCGAGAAGGGAAGAAATGAACAGGCCACTGACCCATGCACATTAGCTAGTGAAACAGATAAAAGAGAAAGGAAAGATGCCAATGGAGGAAAGCATATTGAATAAGGGGATACACAGGAAATTAACAGTGGGAGAAATGAAATGGTGAGGTCAGTCTTTGTGTATAGTGCAACAGGAAGTTGAAGGGGAAACATATAAAGCAAGAAAACAAGGGCTCAAAAAAGCATCATGAAAGTAATTGGAGAAGACGACATGACCCAGCTTGGAAATTTTTCGGAGAATAGGGGGTTTTGTAAAAAAAAAGAACCCGCCATTGTAAGATGACCATCAAGGCAGAAACGACCTCGTAACAGGATACTGTGGAGAAAGCACGATTAGAGGGCCATGCCGGAATACAGAAAGGTGCATCTCGACCAGCGACAGAACACAAGACGAAAGGCGGAAACTGAGAGAATGATACAAAGGCGGAAGGAGGAAAGAGAGTGGATGGAAAGAAGTACAGAGATCCCAGACACAGGAAGAAGAACACTACAACCTCCTCAACAGCTTCTCTATAGAAGCCTCCCAACCAGGGTCAACCCCAGTGCAGGCGCAAACACACTAAATCAATACACCCATGTCATAACCAATTGCCCCACCCACAACATTACAAACTCCACCCCCACAGCAACCACCTCATGTTCCTTAGTCAGTTCTCCACTACCCCCAACCCCATACACCTCCCCAGACCACATCTAGAAAAGAAGTTGAAGGTAGGTATACAAATGCAGATGGAATATACAAATAAGTCTGAGGAGTGGCATGAAAAAGAATCAAGGGAGACATCCCCAACATAATAAGCACTACACAGAAACAAAATCACACCAGAATAAATATCAGATACCATCTTCCAACCCCCCACCCAGATATCAAATCCTCAGGAAAGACAGAGGGAGGAGAGGGGGAGGAGGAGTTGCACTGCTCATTAAAAGCCAGTGGGGTTTTGAGAAAATGGAAGGAATGGATGGCACGGGTGAAAGGGACTACTTAGTAGGAACAATCCAGTCTGAGGGACATAAGGTGATAATTGCAGTAATGTACAACCCACCACAGAACTGCAGGAGACCAAGAGAAGAATACGATGAGAGCAACAGAGCCATGGTCGACACACTAGCCGAGGTGGCCAGGAGAGCACATGTGGGGGGAGCAAAGTTACTAGTTATGGGTGATTTCAATCACAAGGAGATTGACTGGGAAAACCTGGAGCCCCATGGGGGTTCCGAAACATGGAGAGCCAAGATGATGGATGTAGTACTGGAAAACCTCATGCATCAACATGTTAGAGACACTACCAGAGAGAGAGGAGAAGATGAACCAGCAAGACTGGACCTTGTATTCACCTTGAGTAGTTCAGACATCGAGGATATCTTGTATGAAAGGCCCCTGGGAGCTAGTGATCATGTGGTTCTGTGCTTCGACTACATAGTTGAGCTCCAAGTGGAGAGAGTAGCAGGAATAGGGTGGGAAAAACCAAACTACAAAAGGGGGAATACTCCGGCGTGAGGAACTTCCTTCAAAACATTCATGGGAGAGGGAAACTGACAGGAAAACTAAGTACAAGAAATGATGGACTATGTGGCAACAAAATGCATGGAGCAGAGGAGAGGTTTGTTCAGGAAACAGAAATAATGGGAAGAAACAGAACGAGTCTTGGTTCACCCAAATGGTGTAGGGGGCCAAAAAACTAGGTGTTAATAGAGAATGGAAAAGGTACAGAAGACGAGAACTCAGGAGAAAATAAAGGATTAGCGAAGAGCCAGAAATGAATATGCACAGTTAGAAGGGAGGGCTCAGCGACAATATGAAAGAAAATGACATAGCATCGAAAGTTCAAGGATGACCCAGAAGCTGTTGTACAGCCACATCAGGAGGAAAACAACAGTCAAGAGACCAGGTAATCAGACGAGGAAGGGTGTGGGAATTCACAAGAAACGACCGAGAGGTATGTCAGGAGCTCATCACGAGATTTAAAGAGTATTTACAGTGGCAACCAGTAGGACTCCAGAAATCAGAACAGGGGGGTACACCAGCAAGTGCTGGGATGATGGTACATATAACAAGGAGGAAGTTAAGAAGGCTGCTATGCGAACTTGGACACCTCAAAGGCGGTGGGGACCAGACAACATCTCTCTGTGGGTCCTTTAAAGAGGGAGCAGAAGATATTGTGTGTGCCATTAACAAAGATCTTCAAACACATCATTTCTGAAACTGGGCAACTCCCTGAGGTATGGAAGATGGCAAATGTTGTCCAATTTTTAAAAGGGTGACAGACATGAGGCACTAAAACTAAAGACCTGTATCACTAACTTGTCTTAGTTGCAAGACATGGAGAAGATCATAGGAGGAGAAGTGGTGGAGCACCTGGATAGAAACAAGTGTATTATTTGACAACCAGCATGGTTTCAGGGAAGGAAAATCCTGTGTCACAAACCATACTAGAGTTTTATGACAAGGTGACAGAAGTAAGAACAAGAGAGAGAGGGGTGGATCGACTGCATTTTTTGGACTGCAAAAAAGGCCTCGACACAGTTCCTCACAGAGGTTACTGAAAAAGCTAGAAGATCGGCACACATAACAGGAAGGCACTGCAATGGATCTGAGAATACTGAACCAGGGAGGGCAACAACGAGTAATGGTCGTGACGAGGTGTCTGTGTGGGCGCTTGTGACAAGCGGGTTCCACAAGGGTCAGTCCTAGGACCTGGCTGTTCTTGGCATATGTGAACGACATAACGGAAGGGATAGAATAAGATGTGTCTTGTTTGCAGTTGATGTGAAGTTAATGAGAAGAATAATCAGATGAGGATCAGGCAGGACTACAAGAGACCTGGAAGGCTACATGCCTGGTCTAGAAACTGGCTCCTTGAGTTTAACCTGCCAATGTCGTCATGAAGATTGGGGTAGGCAAAGAAGACGCAGACACAGGATAGTTTAGGGGCCAAAAAACTGCAAAACCTCACTCAAGGAAAAGATTGGGGGTGAGTATAACACCAAGCAATCTGAGGGCGCATATCACTCAGATAACTGCTGCAGCGTACGGGCGTTTCTTGGCCAAATACCTACGATAGCGTTCGACACCTCAGTAAGAAATCGTTCAAGATCTGTACACATTTACGTCAGGCCCATCTGGAGTATGCAGCACAGTTTGGAATCCCCCACCTGGTCAAGGACAGTCAAGAAATTAATGAAAGTGCAAAGGTTTGCAACAAGACTAGTCCCAGAGCTAAGGAGATTGTCCTACGAAGAAAGGTTAAGGGAAATCGGCCTTACGACACTGGAGGACAAGAGGGTTAGGGAAGACATGATAACGACATATAAATACTGCGCGGAATAATAGACAAGGTGGACAAAGACGGGGATGTTCCAGAGATGGGACAGAGAAACAAGAGGTTACAGATGTATCAAAGGGATGTTAGGAAGTATTTCTTCAGTCATAGATTCAGATGTATCAAAGGTATGTTAGGAAGTATTTCTTCAGTCATAGAGTAGTCAGGCAGTGGAATAGCCTAGAAAGTGACGTAGTGGAGACGGGAACCATACATAGTTTTAAGACGAGGTTTGATAAAGCTCATGGAGCAGGGAGAGAGAGGACCTAGTAGCAATCAGTGAAGAGGCGGGGCCAGGAGCTATGAATCGACCCCTGCAACCACAAATAGGTGAGTACACACACACACACACACACACACACAGTACCTGGTCAGTGGGTGCGGGCGTGCGGACAGGTAGGCTGCACACCTGCGCGATGAGGGGACCACCATCATCAAACCTTGCCGCTGACTCACTTCAGAGAGGTGACTCCCGCTGAGCGGAAGGGGTTCGTGCGTCCAGCCAGAGTGAGGGGGAATGGAGCAGTAAGTGAGTCAGGTGAGTTAAGTGCCTCACGTCGTGTGCATGTAAGTGCCGGGTGACACTTCCCTCACTCCCCACCTCCCACAGGCACCAACCACTCTGCCTACCATCCTGCTACGTCCAAAACTTTGACACTAAAAAGTTAGTTAAATTTAAAGATATGTTTTTGTTGGAAGGGATGTATTTGTAGTGAATTTTCGTTTGATAAGATTAACAATAAAACAAGGTAGCCCACGAGGCTTGTGGCTCAGAGTCTAGCTTTATAGTAGCTACGGCGGCGGCGGCGGCGGCGTTGGTAGCAGCGACAGCAACGACGTTAGTAGCGGCGACAGCAGCGACGTTAGTAGCAGCGATGGCGGCGGCGTTGGTAGCGGCGGTTGTGGCAGCGTTGGTAGCGGCGACAGCAGCGACGTTAGTAGCAGCGATGGCGGCGGTGTTGGTAGTGGCGGTGGCGGCGGCGTTGGTAGCGGCGGTGGCGGCGGGAGGCGGCAGGGTTGAGGGACATCAATGATGCATCAGCTGGCGCCGTATACAGGAATGCTCACTTGGTCTCCGTTAATACAAACTTGCCTCACCCCGATACTCCGACACACTCGCAATAACCATAGCAGCTTATGCTGGAGGCACAGGCTTAGATGCCTAGGTGATAAGCCAGGGTGGAGTGGCTGGCTTAGTGGTAGTGGTGACGTGAGTCAAGCTGGCGTGGCTAGCTTAGTGGTGGGGGTGGTGATGGAAGTCAAGCTGGCGTGGCTGGCTTAGTGGTGGGGGTGGTGATGGGAGTCAAGCTGGCGTGGCTGGCTTAGTGATGGTGGTGGTGATGGGAGTCAAGCTGGCGTGGCTGGCTCAGTGGTGGGGGTGGTGATGGGAGTCAAGCTGGCGTGGCTGGCTTAGTGGTGGGGGTGGTGATGGGAATCAAGCTGGTGTGGCTGGCTTCGTGGTGGGGGTGGTGATGGGAGTCAATCTGGCGTGGCTGGCTTAGTGGTGGTGGTGGTAATGGGAGTCAAGCTGGCGTGGCTGGCTCAGGGGTGGGGTGGTGATGGGAGTCAAGCTGGCGTGGCTGGCTTAGTTGTGGGGGTGGTGATGGGAATCAAGCGGGTGGCTGCTTCGTGGTGGGGTGGTGATGGGAATCAAGCTGGCGGGGCCCGGCTTAGTGGTGGGGGTGGTGATGGGAATCAAGCTGGTGTGGCTGGCTTAGTGGTGGGGGTGGTGATGGGAGACAAGCTGGTGTAGCTGGTTTGGTAAGGCGGGCGAGCCAGCACAACCTCACAACCTGTGTGTTTACTCTCGACGCTTACTACTACCTGCCTTTCCCTACGCTCCCTCACTCCTCCCCTCACTCCTCACACCCCATCCCACTTACCCAACACACCTCTCATCCCACACACCCCTCACCCCACACATCACTCATCCCACACACCCCTCATCCCACACACCCCTCATCCCACACACCCTCATCCCTCACACCCCATAAATCCCTCATCCCACACACCCCTCATTCCGTACACTCCTCATTCTTCATATCCTTCATTTCACACACTTCTTATCCCTCATATCCCACACACCTCTCATTCCTCACACTCATACACTCACACCCCACATCCCTCACACCCCACACCGGTTGTAACTAAGTCAGTAAGCAAAAAGTACTCAGGAAGACAGAGCAAGGGTAAGGCAAACAAGCACAGGTAGATTTCTTTACCCGTAAATTCCTTCAGCTCTATGTACACTATGTATAATGTTAGAAAGAGAATATAACCGATTGGAAATAGTACAAATGAGAGCCACTCAAAGCAATAGTAGTCACGACCAGTCTTACTCGAAGTCTGCAACCTCAGCTAGTACTGTAGTGTGCAGATTAATTGGGACAGCAGTAAATTTTGTGATTATCTGATATGTCTTAATCTCCGGCTGTTACAACAGCTGTTGTTCTGTAAGGGTATTCCATCCAGTGTGCCCTGTGAATGAATGTGGTTTCGCCAAATTCTCCCCTTATTGCTGAAAAATCATGACGGGTGTAATACCTAGGAAGCGTGCAAGCATTGTAGCTCGTGGAAAATATGTTGATTTGAGTATCAGACAGAGCTCCGAAAATTTGACCCTAGCTAAGTTAACTGTTCGTCGGATTCTGAACTGAGCTGACGACACTGGTGATTGTGGAGCACTGCGCCGAGGAAGATGTGGAAGAACACCTCACAATGACAAGTGAAGGATCCCAAGAAAACCGGCAAAGATCTACAGATAGATGATAGATTTGACTTCAGCTGGCGTAAATATTCTTCAACTGTCTAACGAAGGCTCCTTGAAGTTGGCAGAACTGCCAGAAAGGCGGAAAAAAAATAATTGCATACTGCAGGTATGAAGAAAAAACGGCTGCGGTGGTATAAGTTCACTGGTGTCTCGAATTTCAGTGGGCTAGTTCAACTGGTCCTAAGAGACAATCTTCTTGAGTCAGTTGAACCAGAGGTTTGGGTATTTTTAGAAAACTGTTCAGTGGGAACTGCTGTGGAGGCGGCTAAACTTGCAGACACATTGTTCGAGCTGTCTCTTAACCTTTCTTCCCAGTAGCCTAGTATGGACAGAGATCGTTGTGGACGGACCTCTGAATTGCGTCCAAAGAGAGAAATTGGAGTTGAAAAACGGCACCTGTCTCAAAACCAGCAAGAAGCAAGAGACAAGATTCCCGAACTCATCACCTGTTACTACTGCCGTAAGCCTGGTCACATCAAGGCCACTTGTACTCACCTAATTGTGGTTGCAGGGGTCGAGACTCAGCTCCTGGCCCCGCCTCTTCACCGACCGCTACTAGGTCCTCTCTCCCCCTGCTCCATGAGCTTTATCATACCTCGTCTTAAAACTATGTATAGTTCCTGCCTCCACTACATCGCTTGCCAGACTATTCCACTTCCTAACTACTCTATGACTGAAGAAATATTTCCTAACATCCTTTGACTCATCTGAGTCTTCAGCTTCCAATTGTGACCCCTTGTTTCTGTGTCCCATCTCTGGAACATCCTGTCTCTGTCCACCTTGTCTATTCCACGCAGTATTTTGTATGTCGTTATCATATCTCCCTGACCCTCCTGTCCTCCAGTGTTGTCAGACAGATTTCCCTTAACCTCTCTTCATAGGACATTCCCCTTAGCTCTGGAACTAGCCTTGTTGCAAACCCTTTGCACTTTTCTCTAATTTCTTGACGTGTTTGACCAGGTTGGGTTCCAAACTGGTGCTGCGTACTCCAGTATGGGCCTGACCGTACAGGTATAAATTCTTGAACGATTCCTTACTGAGGTACCGGAACGCTATTCTCAGGTTTCCCAAAAGCGTCCATATGCCGCAGCAGTTATCTGGTTAATGTGTCTTCTGCGATGTACTGGGTATCATACTCACTCCTAGGTCTTTCTCCTTGAGTGAGGTTTGGCCCTTTGGCCTCCTACCTATACTCTGTCTGCGGTCTTCTTTGCCCTCCTCCGATCTTCTTTGACTTTGCATTTGGCGAGGTTAAATTCTGGGAGCCATTTTTCTGGACCACACATCCAGCCTGTCCAGGTCTCTTTTTAGACCTGTCTGGTCCGCGTCTGATTTAATTCTCCTCATTAACTTCACGTCATCTGCAAACAGGGACACTTCTGAGTCTTTTCCCTTCCGTCATGTCGTTCACATATGCCAAGAATAGCACTGGTCCCAGGATTGACCCCTGTGGGCCCCCGCTTGCCACCGGCCGCCCACTGTGATACCTCATCACGGACCATGACTCACTGTTGCTTCTCTGTTAGGTATTCTCTGATCCCTTGCAGTCCCCTTCCTGTTTTAGTGCCTGTTCCTCTAGCTTCTGGCCCGGTGGTTGGTGGCTAAAACTCCCGCCCTTTACACCGGAGGCCCGGGGTTTGATTCCCGGCGGGTGGAAATTCCCACACGTTTCCTTAACCTATTGTCCTGTTCACCTAGCAGCCAAATAGGTACCTGGGTGTTAGTCGACTGGTGTGGGTCGCATCCCGGGGGACAAGATTAAAGGACCCCAATGGAAATAAGTTAGACAGTCCTCGATGACGCCTGACTTTCTTGGGTTATCCTGGGTGGCTAACCCCCCGGGGTAAAAATCCGAAAAAAATCTTATTTATCTTATCTTATCTTATCTTAATCTCTTGTGGGAACTGTGTCGAAGGCCTTCTTGCATTTCCCTGAAAATGGGTTTGGGATGGGGAGTGTGGTTGGTTTTTTTAGTGAATGGTCAATGTTTACATCTGTGATATACTGTTTACCTGGAGTTTACCTGGAGAGAGTTTCGGGGGTCAACGCCCCCGCGGCCCCGGTCTGTGACCAGGCCTCCTGGTGGATCAGCGCCTGTCAACCAGGCTGTTGCTGCTGGCTGCACGCAAACCAACGTACGAGCCACAGCCCGGCTGATCAGGAACTGACTTTAGGTGCTTGTCCAGTGCCAGCTTGAAGACTGCCAGGGGTCTGTTGGTAATCCCCCTTATGTGTGCTGGGAGGCAGTTGAACAGTCTCGGTCCCCTGACACTTATTGTATGGTCTCTTAACGTGCTAGTGACACCCCTGCTTTTCATTGGGGGGATGGTTCCATCGTCTGCCAAGTCTTTTGCTTTCGTAGTGAGTGATTTTCGTGTGCAAGTTCGGTACTAGTCCCTCTAGGATTTTCCAGGTGTATATAATCATGTATCTCTCCTCCTGCGTTTCCAGGGAATACAGGTTTAGAAACCTCAAGCGCTCCCAGTAATTGAGGTGTTTTATCTCCGTTATGCGCGCCGTGAAAGTTCTCTGTACATTTTCTAGGTCGCAATTTCACCTGCCTTGAAAGGTGCTGTTAGAGTGCAGCAATATTCCAGCCTAGATAGAAACAAGTGACCTGAAGAGTGTCATCATGGGCTTGGCCTCCCTAGTTTTGAAGGTTCTCATTATCCATCCTGTCATTTTTCTAGCAGATGCGATTGATACAATGTTATGGTCCTTGAAGGTGAGATCCTCCGACATAATCACTCCCAGGTCTTTGACGTTGGTGTTTCGCTCTATTTTGTGGCCAGAATTTGTTTTGTACTCTGATGAAGATTTAATTTCCTCATGTTTACCATATCTGAGTAATTGAAATTGTGCCAACGGTTCCTCGGTTACTCCTTCCTCCAAGCTAAGTAAATCTGCTGCTAGTGGTAAGTCAACTAGACCACAACCTGGAGTTTACCTGGAGAGAGTTCCGGGGGTCAACGCCCCCGCGGCCCGGTCTGTGACCAGGCCTCCTGGTGGATCAGAGCCTGATCAACCAGGCTGTTGCTGCTGGCTGCATGCAAACCAACGTACGAGCCACAGCCCGGCTGGTCAGGAACCGACTTTTGGTGCTAGTCCAGTGCCAGCTTGAAGACTGCCAGGGGTCTGTTGGTAATCCCCCTTATGTATGCTGGGAGGCAGTTGAACAGTCTCGGGCCCCTGACACTTATTGTATGGTCTCTTAACGTGCTAGTGACACCCCTGCTTTTCATTGGGGGGATGTTTCATCGTCTGCCAAGTCTTTTGCTTTCGTAGTGAGTGATTTTCGTGTGCAAGTTCGGTACTAATCCCTCTAGGATTTTCCAGGTGTATATAATCATGTATCTCTTCCGCCTGCGTTCCAGGGAATACAGGTTTAGGAACCTCAAGCGCTCCCAGTAATTGAGGTGTTTTATCTCCGTTATGCGCGCCGTGAAGGTTCTCTGTACATTTTCTAGGTCAGCAATTTCACCTGCCTTGAAAGGTGCTGTTAGTGTGCAGCAATATTCCAGCCTAGATAAAACAAGTGACCTGAAGAGTGTCATCATGGGCTTGGCCTCCCTAGTTTTGAAGGTTCTCATTATCCATCCTGTCATTTTTCTAGCAGATGCGATTGATACAGTGTTATGGTCCTTGAAGGTGAGATCCTCCGACATGATCACTCCCAGGTCTTTGACGTTGGTGTTTCGCTCTATTTTGTGGCCAGAATTTGTTTTGTACTCTGATGAAGATTTAATTTCCTCATGTTTACCATATCTGAGTAATTGAAATTTCTCATCGTTGAACTTCATATTGTTTTCTGCAGCCCACTGAAAGATTTGGTTGATGTCCGCCTGGAGCCTTGCAGTGTCTGCAATGGAAGACACTGTCATGCAGATTCGGGTGTCATCTGCAAAGGAAGACACGGTGCTGTGGCTGACATCCTTGTCTATGTCGGATATGAGGGATGAGGAACAAGATGGGAGCGAGTACTGTGCCTTGTGGAACAGTAGCTTTTCACCGTAGCTGCCTCGGACTTTACTCTGTTGACGACTACTCTCTGTGTTCTGTTAGTGAGGAAATTATAGATCCATCGACCGACTTTCCTGTTATTCCTTTAGCACGCATTTTGTGCGCTATTACGCCATGTTCACACTTGTCGAAGGCTTTTGCAAAGTCAGTATATATTACATCTGCATTCTTTTTGTCTTCTAGCGCATTTAGGACCTTGTCGTAGTGATCCAATAGTTGAGACAGACAGGAGCGACCTGTTCTAAACCCTGTTGCCCCGGGTTGTGTAACTGATGGGTTTCTAGATGGGTGATGATCTTGCTTCTTAGGACCTTTCAAAGATTTTTATGATATGGGATGTTAGTGCTATCGGTCTGTAGTTCTTTGCTGTTGCTTTACTGCCCCCTTTGTGGAGTGGGGCTATGTCTGTTGTTTTTTAGTAACTGTGGGACGACCCCGTGTCCATGCTCCCTCTCCATAAGATGGAAAAGGCTCGTGATAGGGGCTTCTTGCAGTTCTTGATGAACACGGAGTTCATGAGTCTGGCCCTGGGGCAGTTTGCATGGGCATGTCATTTATCGCCTGTTCGAAGTCATTTGGCGTCAGGATAACATCGGATAGGCTTGTGTTAACCAAATTTTGTGGCTCTCTCATAAAAAAATTCATTTTGATCTTCGACTCTCAGTCTGGTTAGCGGCTTGCTAAAAACTGAGTCATATTGGGACTTGAGTAGCTCACTCTGGTAGGGAAAATAATTATGCTTCCCGTTGAAATGAATCAGCGGGAAATCGATGCCTGTATGGCACCCTTTTATAGAAATAGTTAGATCTCCCCTAAGGAGCAAGAATGTCCCATTAAAGTATCCACCTTCAGGGATACCGGGGGTTGTAGCTCCCTCTTACGAGAGGGAGTACTTCCAATTTCTGAGACCTTAAACTCTTCAGTGCTCACAAAAGCCTATAGGAAAGCTTTATTTTCTGTTCCTCTGCGCAGAATATTCATTGAAAACCAATATTACACTGGGTATTTAACTGTGGTTGTGTCTGGGGGATTCCCGATGAAAGATGATTTTATTGTTCCTTTGCAACAATGTTCTAAATTTTAGATGCTTTCCTGATCCCACTGTAGCTACAGAAGCCTCTTCTCCGATGTTGGCCATAACTCAAAGAATGTCCGAAGGAAAGTCTGAAGAGAATATTGAACTTACATTGGACGACTGCAATCTAGGGCTAGACAATTTATTTTACGAGACAAACTGGCCAGAGCCTCATAAGTCTAGTGAAGTCTCGATCAAGCCTTCCTGTTTCGTGGTCGCAGGATTGCTTCCATGCCTGACGGACTGTACTTATGAGAAGAGCAACAAAGGGACTCCTCTTTAGCACCCACTCTTAAAGCTGCCGTGGTTAAATCCAACTTGAGTCACCCGGCTAATTATGTCCTTAAAAATCTGTTAGATAAAAGGATACAACTGCAACTAATGTGACATTTTATTGTAGAAACAGTGCGCTCTCCAGGAGCTTTGTCAAGCAGTTACAAACAATACATGGACACAAAGGGTATATATAGGCTTAGAATGAGCAACAGAGATATATTAACGTTCACTGATGTGTATATGTCTTTAGCAGTTTCTCCTACATATATTTTCTCACATGCTTTGCACGGTATTGCATAAACTCGAGCTTTATTTCTACAAAAAAATTGTGGATTTCTTGCTGGTTTACACCCTAATGGTAGTGCTGGTATTAGTGCTACTCTAAGACTGCACTTAAGAGAAGGCACTGGAAATGTTATTGCCAACTTATTATTAGTGAGGACGATAACTTTTTCCTGGGAATTGTCAAGATCACCAATACTCACAAGCTTCAATATGCTCTCCTGGTTCTCTAAATTACATAATGAGAAAGACAGACTTGAGACGGTGGAGAAAGACAGCTGAAAAAAAAAGGTATTTAGTACTTCACGAATATACTATTTTTGGTCTTCTCTCTCTCTCTCTCTTCCTCTCTCTCTCTCTCTCTCTCTCTCTTTTCTCTCTCTCTCTCTCTCTCTCTCTCTTTCTTTCTCTCTCTTTTTTTTACACAGGGTTTGACAAGGTTAAGGATCCCTAGCTTTATTGACAAGCTTTTTTACAGGTTAAGGATTCCTAACTTTACTGGCAAGCTAAGAGCTGTTACCTACATCAGCTCATTTGAAAGCATTTTTATTATGAGACATACAAGTAGGGAACAGGATGAAGTTGGAGCCATCTGTGGGCCAGCATTTTCATTTGATCAACTGACTTTTTCTCGTTGACATCATTATGCTGTACGAATGTGTTCCATACTCGAGTCATCCTGGGTATATATGATCTCAGATGGAGTGATGTTCTGGAGAAGGGTAAACCAGAGTGAAGTTGCTGCTTTCTGCCCGTCTTGTGGCATAAAAGCCTGTTTCACGCTCTCCTCGAAGTGGATCCAAGTGTTGTACTTTGACAATATTGGCCTTGTACATAACAGTAAGGCCACCCACATCCCTCCTGTGTTGAAGGCTCTGCTGAAATGACAGATCTATCCAGGATTGGTCCAGGCGAGAGATGGGACGTCTTGCTCTGTTCTCTACTCTGTCAAGCAATCGCAATCTATCTATCTATCTATCTATCTATCTATCTATCTATCCATGTTAATCAATCAACTAACTGGATACGTATGTGAAGATGAGTTGATAATTTTATTTGCTACATTAATGCAGTTGTTGTTGGGAGTGGTGGTTCTTACAGTAGAGATGAGATGTACTGCAAGTGCTAAGCTTTTGCTGCAGGTGCATAAGCTGTGCTTCAGGTGCCTAAGCTGTGTTGCAGGTGCCTAAGCTGTGCTGCAGGTGCCTAAGCTGTACTTCAGGTGCCCAAGCTGTGCGTCAGATGCGAAGGTGTGCTGCACGTGCCTAAGCTCTACTGCAGGTGCCTAAGCTGTGCTGCAGGTGCATAAGATGTGCTTCAGGTACCTAAGCTGTGTTGCAGGTGCCCAAGCTGTGCTGCAGGTGCCTAAACTGTGCTGTAGGTGCCTAAGCTGTGCTGCAGGTGCATAAGCTGTACTTCAGGTGTATAAGCTGCGCTTCAGGTGCCTAAAGTGTGCTTCACGTGCCTAAGCTTAACTGCAGGTGCCTAAGCTTCAGGTGATCGTCATTAAAGCTTCACCATTATTCCTGCCCAGATACAAGGCAGGAAATTAAGATTGGCAGTTTAATCTCTCGGTGAAGATCTGTGTCCATTCTGGAGTGACTCACTCGTGTGTGTGTGTGTGTGTGTGCGTACTCAACAAATTGTAGTTGCAGGGGTCATTTCATAGCTCCTGGCCCCTCCTCTTTACTGGTCACTACTAGGTCCACTCTGTCCCTGCTCCATAAGCTTTATCATACATTTTCTTGAAGCTGAGTATGGATCCTGCCTCCACTACATCACTTTCCAGATTTTTATACTTTCTAACAACTTTATGACTGAGGAAATGCTTCCTAACATCCTGTGACTCATCTGAGTCTTTAACTTCCAATTGTGACCCCTTGTTGCTGTGTCCCATCTCTGGAACACCCTGTCTCTGTCCACCTTGTCGATTCCTCTTAGTATTTTATATGTCGTTATCATATCCCCCTATCTCTTCGGTCCTCCAGTGTCATCAGATCGAGCTCCCTTAACCTCTCCTCATAGGACATACCCCCTTTGCTCCGGGGCTAGTCTCGTTGCAAACCTTTGTACTTTCTCTAATTTCTTGACGTGCTTTTTTGGGTTATCCTAGGTTCTCTACACATATGCTGCTATGTATGATAATTCTATGTAACTGTATTTGTGTATACCTGAATAAACTTACTTACTTACTTACTATGTGGGTTCCAAACTAGTGATGCGTACTCCAATATGGGCCTGACGTACACGGTGTACAAAGTCCTGTAGATGCAGAAGATGCAGAAGATGCAGTCTGCCCATCTCTCTCTCTCCTGTCTTACTCTGTTACCTTGTCGTGGAACTCCAGTGGGTTTGTAACGCAAGATTTCCTTCCCTTAAGCCATGCTGGTTGTAATGTATGAGTTTTTCCTGTCTAGATGTGTGTACTCACATATTTATGGTTGTAGTGGTCCTGTGACTTCTATGACACACACACATACACACACACTGTGTGTGTGTGTATATATATATTTAACTGGATCATTGTGTGGGCGGTGAGCTACAGCTCTTGAACCCTCTTAATTTTGTAAATCCCTGGGTAGTATTGTGGGAGACATCCTTGTGTTGCTGGTGGTTTGATATTACAACAACCCTCCCCCTCCCCACCCCCCTCCATTCACCTCCCCAAAACCCCTTCCCTCACCATTATCTACCTCATAATATTACCTCCTAATAAGTACCCCTTCTTAATTACCTTTCATCAATACCAGTCACTCATTACGCCCCTCCACTGCCCTGATTGGACCGCTAAGCAGTACATAAGAGTGAAACTCTCATGAGAAGAGACACCACGATGAGAAAGAGTGTGGTATAACACTGTGTTCCTGCTGGTACACTGTGCTCTGATTCCCTATGTAATTCTTCGGGCAATTTTTTTCCTAATGATAAATTACACTGAACTTAAAACAATAATTTGGAGCTAAAAAAGGTATTGAAGTGTGGGCGAGGGTGTATAAGGTGTTTTTGTGTGACTAGTTGGTGTAACTGTCTGCCATGTAGGTTAGCGTAGATGTCATGGAAGGATGTGTGTTTAGCATTTAGATCAGCAAGAAGATGAACAGGTATGCTGGTGTGGTTAAAGAGAAGTGTTACATCAGGAATGTTTATGTTGGAATTTGGCCGTGCATAGGTAGTGTAAATAATAATAGGTCCGTGAAGGGTGAAAAGTTTATAACCATGCTGTGAGGATAGGCGAAAGGAATGTTTAGAAATTCATGCCGTATAGTGTTGTTTACAATAGTGGTAATGCCATTATAGGACTCAGCACCAAACTGGCGAGTAGGGTAGCCCCACTGCCTGATTGATTGAGCGTTGTGCACACATGTGCTGTTTAGTAGCAGCACATCTGAGCGTTCGATCTCAAAGAATTCAGCCAGGATGTGTTTGTTTATGCTGTAGCTGAGTATATTAAATTGTGTGACCTTAAGGGCCATGTTGTATGCTGTGGTGGGAGCAGGGTGAAAGTGGCTTACCAAGTCCTGTTTTGACCAATGTGGAGTGTACCATCTGCAGTAATTTGTTTTGTGCATAAATTATCTAATCTGTGTCTGTTGTGTGTCTGAAGAAGGGGAACCAGAGGATTTCTGGGGTTTTAACAGATTTCTCATTGTGTGTGTGTGCTTATTAGGGCTGTTGTATCTGCTTCTAGTGGAATAGCGTGTACAAAGGGATGAGACAGGTTGTTGTGAGCCCAACAAAAGTAGAAAAGGTAGAGTTAGGTGGTTCGGTAGGGGCTGGTGTGGATATAGGTTCAGTGTGAGCAGGTGTGGTTGAAGAGGAAGAAGAGGGTTCAGTGTGGGCTGGTGTAGATGTAGCAGTTATAGGAGGGTCTTTTTGGGCAAAAGTGACCAAGGAAGAAGCAGCAGATTCAATGAGAGAAGGAGATATAATAGGATCATTTTCAGGAAGAGGAGGAGGGAGAGTGAAGTTGTGGAGAAAGTTAAGAGTGGGTAGATCATGGGCAGAGACGAGGTCATTGAGTAGCTTAGTAAAACTGGCATAATAGAGGTTTGAACTATCGTAGTGATTAAACAAGCTGTGTTGTGAGAAATAGTAGGTGAGGGCTCAGGTGTGGAGAGGCTACTAAGGATATTAGCGTAAGAGGGAGATGTGGGAGCTGGGGTAGAAGGGTGTGTGTGTGTGTGTGTGTGTAGTGTTTAGAGGGTAGTGTGTTGTGTTTGTTGGTGAAGTGGTTGTTGAGGATAGTGGTGGAAAGTGAACAGTAGTTAGAGAGGGTTGGGGTTGAGAAGAGAAGGGGTTAGGAGAATTAATTGTTTTAGTACGTAAAGAGTGTATTCTTTACGTTTAGGGCACTGGTAGGAGGTGGCAGAGTGAGATTGTTGGCAGTTTGGACAATTTTGTGGAAGGGAGCATTTCGTCCAATAATGCTCGGAGGATGAGCATTTACAGCAGATTTGAGGCTTAGTGCAGGAGGATTTGTGTATGTGAGGCAGAGGGTCGGTATATGTCTTCTACAGATACGTCATTTAAGTTGGCAATGTCAAGTGTAAATCATTTGGGTCAGTCTCTTAACGAACTGCAATAAGTGAAATGAATGTAACTTATGTAAGTTATGACCAATAAAGTCAATATTATTTTCATTGTCTAACACGTGAAATAACTCATTTGCAACTTTCTGCACCAATTCACTGCAACAATTCTTCTATTGTTGTTCAGCTTGTAGGTGCAGTTTTCTTGTTTAAATTGCAGTAAATTAAAAAAAATATTAAGTATTGTCTTAGATATAACACCGTAACACATGCGAGCACATTATGAGAAATGAACCTGAGTTATTTATAATCTAGCTGGATCTCTGGCTGATTTAGTGTAACAGATATTATAACTTAGTCTCCATCTGTTTGATTCTGACAGAATGTAATTAATGGTATTTTGTACATTGTTTAACCAGATACATTTAGATACAAAATATAAATTAAATGTTTTATTATTTCCAATATTTAACAAAGATTTCAACATCGGCGAAATTTGGAAAAAACTGAAGAAAGAAAATAATAAAATATCAAGTAATTGTAAGTCGTTATTTTTTCTGATTAAGAAACTGTAATTAAGTTCTGGGAGAGTAACTGATATGATTTTGAATAATGCAATTACTCGAAGTCTACCGGATGTGAGTCGTGAATGATTCTTGATGAGAGTCATGTGTGTGTGTGTACTCACTATATGTACTCACCTATATATGGTTGCAGGGGTCGAGTCATAAGCTCCTGGCCCCGCCTCTTCATGGTTAATCTAATTCACACTCTCCCTGCTCATGAGCTTTATCACATCTCTTCTTAAAGCTATGTATAGATCCTGCCTCCACTACATCATTTCCCAGGACTATTCCACTTCCTGACAACTGTGTGACTGAAGAAATACTTCCTAACACCCCTGTGATTCATCTGAGTCTTCAACTTCTAACATCCTATCTCTGTCCACCTTGTCGATTCCTCTCAGTATTTTATATGTCGTTATCATATCCCCCCTATCTCTCCTGTCTTTCAGTGTCGTCACGTCGATTTCCCTTAACCTCTCTTCGTAGGACATGCCCTTAGCTCAGGACTAGTCTTGTTGCAAACCTCTGCACTTTCTCTAGTTTCCTTACGTGCTTGGCTAGGTGTGGGTTCCTAACTAGTGCTGCATACTCCAATATGGGCCTAACGTACACTGTGTACAGGGTCCTGAACGATTCCTTATTAAGATGTCGGAATGCTGTTCCTAGGTTTGCTAGGCGCCCATATGCTGCAGCAGTTATTTGGTTGATGTGCGCCTCAGGAGATTTTGCCTGGTGTTATACTCCCCCCAAGATCTTTTTCCGTGAGTGAGGTTTGTAGTCTTTGGCCCCCTAGACTGTACTCCGTCCGCAGTCTTCTTTGCCCTTCCCCAATCTTCATGACTTTGCACTTGGTGTGGTGTGTGTGTGTGCTCACCTAATTGAGGTTTCAGGGGTCGATTTATAGCTCCTGGCCCCGCCTCGCCACTGATTGCTACTAGGTCACTCTCTACCTGCTCTATCAGCTTTATCATACCTCTTCTTAAGTTATGTATGGCTCCTGCCACCACCACCTCCCTTTCCAGACTATTCCACTCCTGATAACTCCCTGGCTGAAGAAATACTTCCCAGCATCCCTGTGACTCATCTGAGTCTTCAACTTCCAATTGTGATCCCTTGTTGCTGTGTTCCATCTCTAAAACATCCCGTACTTGTCCACCGTGTCGATTCCTCTCAGTATTTTATATGCTGTTATCATGTCCCCCCTGAGTGTGTGTGTGTGTGTGTACTCACCTAGTTGTACTCACCTAGTTGAGGTTGCGGGGGTCGAGTCCGAGCTCCTGGCCCCGCCTCTTCACTGATCGCTACTAGGTCACTCTCCCTGAGCCGTGAGCTTTATCATACTCTGCTTAAAGCTATGTATGGATCCTGCCTCCACTACATCGCTTCCCAAACTATTCCACTTACTGACTACTCTGTGGCTGAAGAAATACTTCCTAACATCCCTGTGATTCATCTGTGTCTTCAGCTTCCAACTGTGTCCCCTTGTTACTGTGTCCAATCTCTGGAACATCCTGTCTTTGTCCACCTTGTCAATTCCTCTCAGTATTTTGTATGTCGTTATCATGTCCCCCCTATCTCTCCTGTCCTCCAGTGTCGTCAGGTTGATTTCCCTTAACCTCTCCTCGTAGGACATACCTCTTAGCTCTGGGACTAGTCTTGTTGCAAACCTTTGCACTTTCTCTAGTTTCTTTACGTGCTTGGCTAGGTGTGGGTTCCAAACTGGTGCCGCATACTCCAATATGGGCCTAACGTATACGGTGTACAGGGTCCTGAACGATTCCTTATTAAGATGTCGGAATGCTGTTCTGAGGTTTGCTAGGCGCCCATATGCTGCAGCAGTTATTTGGTTGATGTGCGCTTCAGGAGATGTGCCTGGTGTTATACTCACCCCCAAAATCTTTTTCCTTGAGTGAGGTTTGTAGTCTCTGACCCCCTAGACTGTACTCCGTCTGCGGCCTTCTTTGTGTGTGTGTGTGTGTGTGTGTGTGTGTGTGTGTGTGTGTGTGTGTGTGTGTGTGTACTCACCTAGTTGTACTCACCTAGTTGAGGTTGCGGGGGTCGAGTCCGAGCTCCTGGCCCCGCCTCTTCACTGATCGCTACTAGGTCACTCTCCCTGAGCGTGAGCTTTATCATACCTCTGCTTAAAGCTATGTATGGATCCTGCCTCCACTACATCGCTTCCCAAACTATTCCACTTACTGACTACTCTGTGGCTGAAGAAATACTTGTGTGTGTGTGTGTGTGTGTATGTGTGTGTGTATGTGTGTGTGTGTGTGTGTGTGTGTACGTCTTTGGTACATGTGTTTGTTGTGTGTATGGAGGTAACAAGCTTGTTGTTGTACAATAATGACCACTACTAAAAATAACACAGCATCACAAAGGTGGTCATTAAGCAAGTCGTTAATTTCCACAATAACTGGACACAAAACACTAAATAATATCCCAGTGCACAATAAGCAGTACTGTCAGACATATATAACAGTGTTACCAATTACAACACCGGATTCGATGTTACTAGACTAGCGTCAACATTGGGGGTTACCAGGTATGGAAGATAGCAAACAGTGTTGCCAGGGGCGTCTTTGTATGCTTGAAGATGCCTTGATGCCGGTGAAGGGCTCTTGATATAAGTCATTAGAGCTACTTTCTTCCTTGGATCAAACTGCCATTGAACCTGAAAATCAAAACAGTGTAAACAAATCAGCATCAGCCATTTCGTTAAACAAGTAATTTTTTTTAATTCTGACATTTATTTAAACACATACTCAGTTACGTACGTCTTGCAACTGAGGGATGAAACTGGGGAAAACGAATTTGTTGCTAGTTAATAAAATTGGATTCTTGAGTACACAGACCTTCCAAAAACCTGAGGTCCTGGGAAATTCGTTTAAATAAAAGGGGTCCTGGTGATGAAAGGTTGGAAATCACTGCATTAGTAGGTACTAGTAAGCAGGCTTCCCGGTCTAGCCTTGATACTGCTCACTAGTAGCTACCAGGAGGTAGGCTTCCCGATCTAGCCTTGATAGTGTCTTGGTCGCTGGGCAATCCGAGAAAAATTCTTGGTATCATGACACCGACAGCAGCTTGTACCTTAACGCACGCAAAGGCTTATTTATGTTAGGCGTATCTCAACACCCTCAGGAGTCGAAAGAGCTGCAGCTGAACTCCATCACTAGACCAAGGAGCTGTAATTCAACCCTCCTAAGAGATAAGGGGGCTGGAAGTCAATACCTCAAGAGGCCCAGGAGCTGGTACTCGAGCAACTCACAAGCATTAAATACGAGGCCACTCAGATATACTAGACGGCTATGTCCGTAAAGTCTTATCTGCTAGATAATGTTAAGACAGGATGATAATAATGTTTTACAGGGGAGAGGAAGTTAGCTTCGCTGACATATCACAGAAACCAATTTATTGATTTCTTTTAAACTCGCTGCTGCTGTTTTTTTATGCAAGACGTATGAGAGCAAAGAATTTTAAAACATTTTAGTTAAGAGTTGAATAAGCTTAGTTTTCTAAAAATTGTGTGAATTCTAAGATGAAAAACTTACATCACCTTCACAGACAGAGGGAACTGCATAAAAATTATATAATTTAATTATGATATAAAACTTACTTTATTTGTATCTGTACAACCTAAAGCTGTTGTGAACCTTCCTTTGTGTTATCTGCATCAGTGTGGCAAGTTTGTAGCCTACCAGAAGAATCGTTGTCTAGTTATCGCCCGGAAATCAAATCAACTAATTTTTTAAATAAACCTGACAAGTTGGCAACAGCAATCAGAAAAATTTTCTCATAAGATAGTATCAGCATAGTTTGAAGCCAGGCGAATATGTGTTAATAAGTTATTCACAAGGAAATTTTCCAGGAAGGAAAAATATGAAAAAAAAAGACACTGGTATACTCACTCAGAGGATACCCAATCAACTGCTAAAAGAAAAAGTCATCATAGGAGAAGAAACTACTCAGATTTTATATTTTTGTATATAAGTTATGCACAGACTATTACTAGCCAACCCTTCCTCAGACTACTGGTATAATAATCATACTCGGCTTCTTTCAGAAAGCGAGTCATATTGTCTTTAGTTATGTGTACTATAAAAAATCCTCCGAAGTCCTTTTATTGTTTTTTCTGAGGGTATGAGCCTTGAGGTAGCAACTGAGGGCGCTATCTGTTATTATGAAGAATGTTTCTCCTGATGCTAAACACGTTTTTGTTTATTCTTCCAGAGTTGACTCGTTCTAAGAGAGAGGAAGGTATCACTTCAGCTGCTGCTGAGTGAACAGTGATGTACGTGGCGCCATCTGTGGACGGTAGACACTCCATGTTGCATCTGCTCTTACTAACTATAATGGTAAACTGTCTACCTAATTAATTAAAAAATATATATCCTAATTGTGTGTTAGTTACCATTTGTCCAAGGCACTTGTCACTAAGACACATGGCCTGTTGTTTGTTAATATATGTGTGTGTACTCATCTAATTGTACTCACCTAATTGTGGTTGCAGGGGTCGACCCCGCCTCTCCATTGTCGCAACTAGGTCACTCCCTGCTCCGTGAGCTTTATCATACCCCTTCTTAAAGCTATGTATGGATCCTGCCTCCACCACCTCCCTTTCCAGATTATTCCACTTCCTGACAACTCTGTGACTGAAGAAATGCTTCCTAACATCCCTGTGACTCATCTGAGTCTTCATATTCCACTTGTGACCCCTTGTTGGTGTGTCCCATCTCTGAAACATCTTATCACTGTGTGTGTATGTGTGTGTGTACTCACCTAGTTGTGGTTGCAGGGGTTGATTCACAGCTCCTGGCCTCGCCTCTTCACTGGTCGCTACTAGATCACTCTTGCTGCTCCATGAGCTTTATCATACCTCTTCTTGAAGCTATGTATGGGTCCTGCCTCCACTACATCACCTCTCAGAATATTCCACTTCCTGGCAACTCTATGACTGAAGAAATACTTCCTAACAGCCCTGTGATTCATCTGAGTCTTCAGTTTCCAACTGTGAACGCTTGTTGCTGTGTCCCAGTTCTGGAACATCCTGTCTCTGTCCACCTTGTCGATTCCTCTCAGTATTCTATATGTAGTTATCATATCTCTCCTGTCCTCTGATGTTATCAGGTCGATTTCCCTTAAACCTCTTCTCGTAGGGCATGCCATTGTGTGTGATAAGATAAGATAAGATAAGATTTCGTTCGGATTTTTAACCCGGAGGGTTAGCCACCCAGGATAACCCAAGAAAGTCAGTGCGTCATCGAGGACTGTCTAACTTATTTCCATTGGGTCCTTAATCTTGTCCCCCAGGATGCGACCCACACCAGTCGACTAACACCCAGGTACCTATTTGCTGCTAGGTGAACAGGACAATAGGTGTAAGGAAACGTGTCGAAATGTTTCCACCCGCCGGGAATCGAACCCGGGCCCTCCGTGTGTGAAGCGGGAGCTTTAGCCACCAGGCCACCGGGCCACTCATATATTTAGTGTGTGTGCGTGTGTTTGTGTGTACTCACCTAGTTGAGGTTGCAGGGGTCGAGTCCTAGCTGCTGGCCCCGCCTCTTCACTGGTCGCTACTAGGTCACTCTCCCTGAACCGTGAGCTTTATCATACCTCTGCTTAAAGCTATGTATGGATCCTGCCTCCACTACATTGCTTCCCAAACTATTCCACTTCCTGACTGCTCTGTGGCTGAAGAAATAATTCCTAACATCCCTGCGATTCATCTGTGTCTTCGACTTCCAACTATGTCCCCTTGTTGCTGTGTCCCATCTCTGGAACGTCCTGGCTTTGTCCACCTTGTCAATTTCTCTCAGTATTTTGTATGTCGTTATCATGTCCCCCCTATCTCTCCTGTCCCGCAGTGTCGTCAGGTCGATTTCCCTTAACTCTCTGTAGAACATACCCCTTAGCTCTGGGACTAGTCTTGTTTCAAACCTTTGCACTTTCTCTGGTTTCTTTACGTGCTTGGCTAGGTGTGGGTTCCTAACTGGTGCCGCATACTCCAATATGGGCCTAACGTACACGGTGTACAGGGTCCTGAACGATTCCTTATTAAGATGTCGGAATGCTGTTCTGAAGTTTGCTAAGGCGCCCATATGCTGCGATATGTGTGTGTGTGTGTGTGTGTGTGTGTGTGTGTGTGTGTGTGTGTGTGTGTGTGTGTGTGTGTGTGTGTGTGTGTGTGTGTGTACTCACCTAATTGTACTCACCTAATTGTGGTTGCAGGGGTCGATACTCAGCTCCTGGCCCCGCCTCTTCACTGATCGCTACTGGATCCTCTCTCTCTCTGCTTCCTGAGCTTTGTCATACCTCTTCTTAAAACTATGTATGGTTCCTGCCTCCACTACTTCACTTGCTAGGCTATTCCACTTGCTGACAACTCTATGACTGAAGAAATACTTCCTAACGTCCCTGTGACTCGTCTGAGTCTTCAGCTTCCAGTTGTGACCCCTTGTCCCTGTGTCCCTCTCTGGAACATCCTATCTCTGTCCACCTTGTCTATTCCCCGCAGTATCTTGTATGTCGTTATCATGTCTCCCCTGACCCTTCTGTCCTCCAGTGTCGTCAGTCCGATTTCCCTTAACCTTTCCTCGTACGACATTCCCTTGAGCTCTGGGACTAGCCTTGTTGCAAACCTTTGTACTTTCTCTAACTTCTTGACGTGCTTGACCAGGTGTGGGTTCCAGACTGGTGCTGCATACTCCAGTATGGGCCTAACATACACAGTGTACAGTGTCTTGAACGATTCCTTATTAAGGTATCGGAACGCTATTCTCAGGTTTGCCAGGCGCCCGTATGCTGCAGCGGTTATTTGGTTGATGTGTGCCTCCGGTGATGTGCTCGGTGTTATGGTCACCCCAAGGTCTTTCTCCCTGAGTGAGGTCTGTAGTCTTTGTCCACCTAGCCTATACTCTTGTCTGCGGTCTTCTTTGCCCCTCCCCAATCTTCATGACTTTGCATTTGGCTGGATTGAATTCGAGAAGCCAGTTACTGTGTGTGTGTGTGTATGTGTGTGTGTGTGTTGTGTGCGTGTGTGTGTGCGTGTGTGTGTGTGTGTGTGTGCGTGTGTGTGTGCGTGTGTGTATGTATGTGTTTGTAAACACATGAAAACGCTCAGGTTTTATTTCTTATTTTCACTGAGGTAATTTATATATGTATGTATGTATACATACATATATATATATATATATATATATATATTATATATATATATATAATATATATATATATATATATATATATACATATATATATGTCGTGCCGAATATGTAAAACTGGTCAATTAGCAAGAACTCATTTAAAATTATGTCCTTTCTAAAATTTCTCTTATAACGTTTAAAGATATATTTTTTGATTAATGTTAATGTATTTTTTTTTTAATTTTGCACCAAAAGAATCTTAGAAAACTTACCTAACCTTATATAACAAGAGCAATTTATTTTAGCGTAACCCAACTAAATATATTTTAGAATTGTTTACAGTAATTTAATACTAAACAAACACAGTGAAATATTTTTTTTCGTTAGGTTCAGAATGATTTTGCGAAATTATTGCATACACAAATTTTCATTTGTCCTATATGGCAAGATGAGCGTTGCTATTTAAGCCAAGATCGCAAGTTCTGCCTATTCGGCACGACATATTATATATATATATATATATATATATATATATATATATATATATATATATATATAGAGAGAGAGAGATGAGAGAGAGAGAGAGAGGTACCACCTCTAGAACTGTTCTGGGGACCCTCATCCTCAGAGAAAAGAATAAACTTGCTTCAGGGAAAACTCAAGGTTCTCCCTGAAGCTGTTTGAGAATTTTCTTCTACACCCTATATTTCAAGTATGTTTTATTTAAAGACAAAATACATTGGCCAAACATTCACAAAAATGCAACAGAAAGTAAAACTACATAGGTAACTCAGAGCTAAATCTCGAATACTTCGTCCAGCTCCCCTGCTGCAGGCATTTTCTCTCTGGATCGCAACTCTGTCTCTGAAAGAGGAAGCTGGTCGCCCTGTGGTCCTTGGTTTCTATGATGAGCTTTTCACCCAGTTCTTTGAGGAACTTTAGAGCACACTTGCCCCATGCTCCAAGGGTCTCCGACCCTATTGGAATGAAGTTATAGCAAGGGGAAAGGTCTTCATATTTTCGGATCTTCTGGGTCTCCCTGTGGGTGGCAGCTCCACCCCCCTTCCACTACGGAGCATGACAAGTAGGTGTCTGCCAATGTGGCGGCACAGGTGTAGTCCCAGGCAATCTGCTTTCCATCCTTCCAGGGTAGCATAATGGCTCCATCAGGACGCTCTTGACTTCCATCAGACCTCTGTACTTGGGGTTCCCGTTGAGCTGGGCAACGGGCTGTGGCGAGGCTTCTCTTTATGAAGTCACTGACCTCATGTCTGGCATACTTCCCTTCTGCTGTGTGACACACGAGACCATGAAGTCCGAATTGATCAGCTGTCGCCTGCCGCAAATACACCTATGTTCGGTGAGGATGGGGGCGGCTAGGCGAAGAGCAACACCAATCCGAATGGCCTGTGGGTCGAGACGGGTTCCCAGGGAGGAATTGGGAACAGCAAACAGGAAATCTCCTGAGTGTGGTGCCTTCACTGCCAGGAGACGAGCTTTGTCCTTAACTGAAGCATTGGAGAGCATTGTGTTGGCGATTTTTTCCATGATCGGTTTGTCCCAGTGGGACTGTTTGTGCTGTTTGGGAGGAGCTGGTCTACTGGAGGAGTCTGTAAGGGTGTCCACCGAATCGCTGCTTCAGTAAACCTGGGGTCTTGAGCTCCTACCACGTCTCAAACGTTCGGGAACTATCTTCTTGACTAATGCACTGGAAGCCAAACACGAAGACAGAAAAGCAGGTAAAGCAACATGCGTTGCTTTGCGCATGAATATATATATATATATATATATATTTTATATATATATATATATATATATATATATATATAATATATATATATATATATATTTTATGTTGCTTTGCACATGAATATATATATATATATAATTATATATAAATATATATATATAAAATATATATATATATATATATATATACAATAAGATCACAGTAATATATATATATATATATATATATATATATATATATATATATATATATATATATATATATATATTATATATTATATATATATATATATATATAATATACAATAAGATCACAGTAATATATATATATATATATATATATATATATATATATATATATATATATATATATATAATATATATATATATATATATGTATATATAGAATTGGGCCATTAGAAAGAGGACATTCGTATAACTGACCATGAACAGGAAACGCGTGAAATTCTAAAGGAAACAGTACGAGTCGGTGTTCAGCAACCCACTGGAAATAAGTCACTCTGTCTGACTTTTTTGGGTTATCCTAGGTTCTCTACACATATGCTGCTATGTATGATAATTTATGTAAACTGTATTTGTGTATACCTGAATAAACTTACTTACTTACTTACTTACTTACTAAATAACAGCAAGGAAGAGAATGGATAACATGCCCACTCAGCACCTGGACCAGATTCATGGAATTCTCTATTTATAAAGAAGTGCAAAGCACCACTAGCACGAGCACTCAGTATACTTTGGAGAAAGCGTTTAGATCTAGGTGAAATACTGGAGACCTTATAGAGTGCAGACATAGCTCTTTGCATAGGAGAGGTAGTAGAGACTAACTAAAAATTACAGACCCGTAGCCCTAATTTCCCACATCATAAAAATCTTCGTGTGATGAGACGGCAGATGACAAATTCACGGACCAGCACAACCGCATACCCTAACCAGCATGGTGTTAGAGCAGGACAATCATGACTGTCACAGCTGCTGAACCATTATGAAAGAATTATGGAGGCGTATAAAGACGACCAAAACGCAGTTGTGATGTACACATATTTTGCAAAGGCGTTTGACAAATGCGATCATGGAGTGACAGCGCAAAAAATGAGAGCCATGGCATTACGGGAAGGTAGGCAGATGGATTTTTCGGGTTCCTAACACAGAACACAATACAGTAAGCAGATAGAACAAAATTCAGCATCAGCAAGGTACAAAGCTCAGTTTCCCAAGGCACTGTCCTGGCACCTCACCTGACAGTATCATCGTTTGCAGATGACACTAAAATAAGCATGAAAGTTACTACGGCAGAACACACTGAAAATTACAGGAAGATATAAGCAGGGTTTTTCGGTGGGCAGTGGAAAACAACATGACGTTCATTGGTGATAAGTTCCAGCTGCTTAGGTATGAAAAGAATGAAGAGGTCAAAAGGAACACTGTATATACAAAACTCAAAAATATCGTCAAATAGAACGAAAGGAACACTTGGGAATAATCACGACAGCTGACCTTTCTTTCAAAGAACACAAGACAAAGATCACTACCGCCACGAGGATGACGGGGTGGGTATTGAGAACTTTCTAAACAAGGGAAATAATGCCAATGGTGACACTCTTCAGATCGCTAGTGTTCCCTCATTTGGAATATTGCTCAGTGTTGACGGCCCGTTCAAGGCAGGAGAAATATAAAGGGGCTGGAACAAATACAGAGATTGTTTACGGCACACATAGAACCAGTAAAGAATTTAAATTACTGGGAACGCCTTGAAGTCTCGAACATGTACTCAATGGAGTGGAGGAGAGAGAGAGATACATGATAATATATACCTGGAAAATACTCGGGGGGGGGGGAGGCTGCTCCCAAAATCTGCACACTGCCATAACATAATGGAGTGAGAGATGGGAGGAAGCGCAAAGTAAACCCAGTGAGGAGCAGGGGGGCTGTGGGCACAATAAGAGAATATTATATCAACATTCGTGGCCCCAGATTATTCAACATCTTACCAGAAGATATCAGAAACACTACTGGAACAAGTGTAGACGTGTTTCAAGAGAAAACTGGATAGATATCTTCATCAGGTGCCAGATCAACCAGGCTGTGATAAATATGTGGGCAGCGGGCCTCCAGCAGCAACAGACTGATTGACCAGGCAAGCACCAGACAAGCCTGACCCATAGCCGGGCTCCGAGAGTTGTAAGATTCTTAAAACTCATCAAATATACAAAGTAAATGTCAGAGAACAGTCGTCTGCGTATGCATGGGATTCTGGGATGATTGAAGAAAGTCATTGAAATAGACATTCCATAACAATGGCCCCAGCACACTACCCTGAGGAAACACTTGCACCAAAAGAGTGTCTTGTTGATTCTGTCCTACTGAAAATTACGCTTAGAATGTAATCACTGAGGAGGTATAGCGCAGAGCCGGTGATTCTAGTGTTTGCAGCTTTACCAAGAGTCTCTGTGCCATACTCGGTCGAAAGCACCAGCAGTGTCCCCGGGCTACTACACAGTTGACTTTGGATTCATCCAGTAACTGGTACCACTAGTGGAAAGGTTTAACAGAAATGAGCAGTAGAGTGACCTTTTCTGAATCCATATTGACGGCCACAAAAAAGCGAGTGGTAATCGAGAACTCTGTCACCTGCCGTGAAATTATTGTTCTAGAATCTTCCGATTGACGGGTCCTTCGGTGTTTATTTCCCCCCCAATTTTCACTCTTCCAAAATATCGAAACCTCTAAACAAGTTCCTTTTTTGGGAAAAAAAGGATGAATTTTTCAATCAGGGCCAGAAAAACCCGGGGCTTAAAATATTCACCCCCCTCCCCAACCCAGACAGCCACAAAACCCCAAACAACCCCTGCCTACGGGCCCGGTTTTGAAAGCAAAAACCCTTACGTAAAGCAGGCTCTTTTCTTTCGGGAGAGAAAAATCTTTTTCATTCCTCTCCCCCCCCTTTCCCTCCTTCACCAAAAATTTTTTATTTTTTATAAAATTTAAAATTAAAATTTTTAATATAATATAAACACAGTTTTTTGACTTTAAAACCTTTCCAAACCCCCCCCCCCCCCCCCCCCCCCCCCCCCCCCCCCCCCCCCCCCCCCCCCAAAAAACAAAAACAAACCAACCAAAACCCCCAAAAAAAAAAAACCCCCCCCCCCCCCCCCAAAATTTTTTTAAAACCCCCCCCCCCCCCCCCCCCCCCCCACAAACAAAACCCCCCCCCCCCCCCCCCCCCCCCCCCCCCCCCCCCCCCCCACAACGAAATCCTAGTTTATTGACAGCTATTTAAGTTAAGGTTTCTAACTTTTTTGGGCAATAAAGCTGTTACCACATCGTCATTGAAAGCATTTTTATTGTTATAAACATACAAGTAGAAACGGATGAAGTGGAGCCATCTGGGGCCAGCATTTTCATTTGACAACTGACTTTATCTCGTTGACTCTTTATCTGTACGAATTGTTCCATACTCGTCACCCCGGGGTAGGGTATGATCTCAGATGGAGTGATGTTCATAGAAGGGTCACCCCGAGTGAAGTTGTGCTTTCTCCCCGTTTGTGATAAACTTTTTTCACGCGTCCTCGAAGTGGACCCAAAATGGGGTATTTTGACAATAGGGGCCTTGTACATAACATAGGCCCACTAAATCCCCCCTATGTTAAAGGGCTCTGCTGAAATGACAGATCTACCAGGATGGGTCCAGGAAAAGATGAACGTCTTGCTCTGTTCTCTACTCTTCAAGCAGTCCGATGAGAGGGGGGGCAGGCAAACCAAAAAGTGGAGCATATAAAGGTGCGAGGTACTTGTGCCTGTACAGGTCTTTGCAACCCCTACGTCAAGCAGATGCGAGATACGGCGAAGTGCTGAAGCTTCCTGGCTGCCTTGTTTGCAGGATTTCAACATGGTTCTTCATGGTTGTTTGGAGTCAAATTTCACCCCAAGAATATCAACTTTTTCTCCAGGTGCCAACTTTCCCCCCATTCATCCTTATACTGCACCAGCTTCCCCTCATGACTATAGTAAGGGTGGCCCCCATCCTGTCGATTTAGAGGGGGGAATAAGTTCATCGGGGCAGATAACCTTATCTGTCCTTGACCAGGGACCACCGGGTTTTTGGGAGCCTACCCTCCCTGATGCAATTTCTTTAGTGTCCACCTCCCATTTAGCAATGGCCCCCTTTTGAAATAACCCATATGCCTAAGCTTGCATGTGCAAGCCCTGTTTGGTGGTAGGATGTCTCTTATCCTTTCGCCATGTTTTGTACTTAAGTAGCCCTTCTACACGAAAGCCAAACCAAGGCGATCTATAGGCTTCGTCACATATTGCCGGTGGGGAAAGGGTTTTCTTGTTGTAGAAAAGGGATGTGTCCATAAAGGTTTTCCCTTTGGTTTCAACACCCCCTTGGAGAAGAGATTCCAGTCGGTGGTGGCGAGCTCAACAAAGGGCGGCCAATTCCTCTTTCCATAGCCAGGTGTGCGTGTGGACTCCTCACCTCGTTCTGTTGGATTTAAGTTCGTAAAACGCCTTGTGGTCAGCGATCCAACATACCCGGGGGGTTTGACAAGGCATGCCTTTTTCCAATACTCACTAGGGGTAAAGGGGAGGACCAGAGATAGAGTGGGGAAATCAAAAAAGTTTTCCCATTTTCAAACATGCAAAAAGGGTCTTCAAAGTCCCTCTGTATAAGGTTCTGGTTGGGGTCCCAACAATTATAATAGTTGACAGTTGTGTTGTAGCAGAAGGGGGGCAATATTTTCCATTAGGAAGTTGATGGGCGCTGTTCCCCACTGGGTTGTACTTTTGCACATGCTAGTACGAGGTACTAGTGTTTTAAGACTTGAAAAACATCATTTCAAATGTGTAGGGGGGGAAAACATCAATTGTGGGCTAAACACTTTTAGAGAAGCCAACACAACCCCTCCCCCTTGCCCTTGCTGTCTCTTTCTCCATGGGTGTAGCCAGCAATCTTGCAAATTTTCGGGGAGTCCGTTCCCCAAAAAATGTTTCAACAACAGCTATCATTCGGGACGTCGGTGTTCCAAAATATGTGTGAGCTCCCCAAATTATAATAAAACCCTCAAATTTTGGCCGACGGGTGCGATGATGGCCCTCATGATAAGTGGTCAGCTTGGGGTGGTGGGTGTGTGGGGGAATGTAAGGTGCCTCCCCCTTGAGAGAGGTAGGGTACTGGGCGCTGCGGGGATGTAGGCTTGGTCTTTTAAAAAGGCGCAACCCCACCTGCTGGGCGGGGATGGATGCAAAGTGGGTGACGTGTGAAAAAGTTTTCACCAATCAGAGACCCCTGCGGTTTTTGAAACAAGCTTAAACAGGGGGCCCCTTTCTGTAAATTTCCCTTTTTTCTTCCGACACGGTCCTCCTTGTCCTTTCTTGTAGCAGAAATTAACCGGCATCTCGCAGGCAGTTATTGACAGGTCCCCCTTCGGTGACAGGGGAGAGCACAGCCTAGGTGCCGGGGAGGGGGACTAGGATTTGTTGCACCCCTGAGTTTTGCGTTTGCCCTCAGTTTCTGCCGCGGGAACTGTTTTTGGGGGGGTGGACGGCGTAGATGTCTTCCTCCCCCACGCCTCCTCCCGTCCCTGCCCGCCCCTTACCTTTTGAAAGATGTGTCCCTGCGTTCGTACTTCGGCGCTTGACAGGTGCGTGATAGCCCTGATCTTAAAACGACCTTTTTCCGGTGGAGAAATCCGGGTCAGAACTTGCTGACGAAGCACGCTACCGATTCTGAAATTTCGGAGGTGTGCGACAGGTGTAGGATCAGAGAGGTATGTGTTTGTAAGTCTGGCAGTGGCTAGCAGAGATGTCAGGTGTAGGAAAATTAAGATCCAAGGCTTCCCTCGTGCGGGGAAGAGGGAAATTGCCCCCTCTGTGGGGGTAAAGGGGAAATTGGTTTTGGATTCCCAAGGTAGTGTTTTGAACTCTGTCAGTTGTGGGACCTTAGCGATGACAAAATTCCACCAGTTTTTTCCCCCGGGTTTTAAGCTCATTTGGGGGACTTCCAGTTTTTGCAATAGTGTCACCATCAGCTGACGCTTACGTCACTTGTGAGGTTTTCAGGCCTTCTCAATAGTTGTAGGTTACAAATGATTTGAGGAGCTCATAAAAGTGCTTCCTGTATGGATTATTTTAGCTGCAATTTTAAAACACGCCCAAGAGGGATTTTTGATTTTTGGACGGGAGTCTCCTTCTCTCTCTCTCTCTTCTCTCTCTCTCTTCTCTCTCTCCCCCTCTCCTCTCTCTCTCCCCCCTTCTCCTCCCCCTCTCTCTCTCTCTTTTTCTCTCTCTCCTCTCTCCTCTCTCCCCTCTCTCTCCCCTCTCACTGACTCGCTGACGGGTTGAGCAGAGTTTTTACCTTACCCTTCCCGGGGGTGTGCCTTGTGCACGTGTGTGTACTCCCCCATTTGTGGTTCGGGGGGTCGAGCTTAGCCCCTGGCCCCGCCCTTCCCCGGTTGTACGGGGCCCTCCCTCCCGCCCCTGAGCTTTATAAAACCTGTTTTAAAAACTGTGTATGGTTCCTGCCTCCACTACGTCATTTTCTGGCTTTTCCCACTCCCTTAAAACTCTTGATGAAAAATTACTTCCTACTATCCTCTGACCATTTGTTTCTGTTCCCCCCCTGGAACATTGTTTTTTTTTTTGTCCATTGTTATTCCGCAGTATTTTTTTGTTTATCATGTCCCCCTGCCCCTCCTGTCCCCCTTTGTCGTCAGGGTTTTCCCTTAATCTTTTTTCATAGGACATTCCCAGCTCTGGAACAACCTTGTCGCAAACCTTTGTCTTTCTCTTTTCTTGGGGCGTGCTTTTTAAATGCGGGTTCCAAAAAGGTGCTGATACTCCGTATGGGCCTGACATCCGGTGTACGGGTCTTGAATGATTCCTTACTAAGGATCGGAAAGCTGTTCTCAGGTTTTTCCAGGCACCCATATGCTACAGCTTTTTCTGATTGATGTGTGCTTTCCCGGGGCATGCTCGGGGTTTTACTCACCCCCCCAAGATCTTTTTCCCGAGTGAGGGTTTGGTCTTTGGCCACCTAGCCTATACTCGTTGTGGTTTCTGTGCCCCCCCCTATCTTCTGACTTTGCATTTGGAGGATTAAATTCAAAACCCTTTGCTGGGCCCGGTGTCCGTCTGCCAGGTCTCTTTGAAGTTGCCTTCTTTATCAGATTTTAATTCTCCCCATTTAAATTTACATCACTGCAAAAAAGGGGCATTCTGAATCTAACTCTTCCGTATGTCATTACTATACCAAAATAGCACTGGTCCCAGGCCCCACCTCGTGGGACCCCCCTCGTCACGGTGCCCCTGTGTCATCTTACGTACCGCTCGTTTTTGCCTCCCCCGTCAGGTATTCTCTATCCATTGCAGTGCCCTTCTGTTAATCGCCCGATGCCTAGCTTCTCACTAATCTCTTGTGAGGAACGTGTCAAAGGCCTTTTTGCAGTCCAAAAGATGCAATCAAACCCCCCCTCTTCCTTGTCTTACTTTTTGTTTTTTATATAAAACTCCCGAAGGTTTGTGACACGGGTTTGCCTTCCCTGAATCCGGCTGGTTGGCATTTTTCTCGTTCCGTTCCAGGGCCCACCACTTCCTCCTGACAATCTTCTCCTAATTTTGCAACTATCACTCAATGACACAGGTCTATAGTTTTTGTGCCTCTTTTCTGTCTCCTTTTTTAAAAAAGGGAAAATAATTTTTCCGTCTTCCATACCCCAGGTGTTGCCCCTTTCCCGGGTGTGTTGAAGATTGTGGCAAGTGGGACGCACAACATATCTGCTCCCTCTCAAGGACCCACGGGGAGATTTTTCCCGGTCCCATTGCCTTTGAGGTAACGATGTCTCTTAGCGTTTCTTCACCCCCTCCCACTGTATTAGTGTCCCAAAAACTTTTGGGGGTTTTTCCTTCTGGTGTCCCCCCTGGGCTGTTTCCCCCCCCGATGCTTCCCCGTCCCCTACGTAAATACTTTTCCCTTTAAAACTGTGTTGAGCTCCTCCATACCTCTTGAAGTTTTTTGTGAGTTTTCCCCACCTTCCCTCGCCCTTTTCATTGGGCCTTGAGTTTCTTCCCCCTTTAAAGTGGGGTATAGCAGTTTCGGGTCAGATTTGACTTTCGATGATGGTTTTCATACTGTGCTGGGGGCCCCCTCCCTTTCTGTGCTACTCGTTTCGGCTCTTCACTAATTCCCTTTTTTTCCTGGGCCTAATGCCTCCCCGTACCTTTTCCATTCTTGTTTCCTTAGTTTTTGCCCCCCCTACACCCTTTGGGGAAAAACCCAAAGGGCTCGTTTTTGGGGGCTTCCCATTATTTTTTGTTTCCCTTGGGGAAAAAAAATTTCCCCTTTCCTCCTTTACTTTGTTTCCACATTTTCCCTCATCTGTTTACTGATTTTCCCACCATTTCTTGTTCCCCCCTGAACCTCCCGCAGGAAGTTTTCATATTGTAGTCCCCCCTTTTAATTTGGCCCGTCCCCTTTAGTTCCTGTTTCCCTTTTCACTTGTAACTTTACATTAGTCAAAAAATCAGAACCACTGATCGCAGTCCAAGGGGGGCCCCCGTAAGTGATTTCCCCCAATGTCCGAATGCTCAGGGTGAACCAAGATCCAGTCTTGCTGGGTCTCCTCCCCCCCTCTCTTGGTTGTGTCCCCGACATGTTGATGCATGAGGTTTTTTAAATACCCAAACCACATCTTGGCTCTCCCGTTTCGGGACCCCCTGTGGTCCAGGGTTTTCCCCGCGATCTCCCTGTGGGTTTTAAATCGCCCCTTACCCCGTAACTTTTCTCTGCTGGTGAGCTCTTCTTGCCACCCCAAGCCCAGTGTGTCCACCTTTACCCCCTTTTTTTTTTCGTACTCCTCTCTTGCCTCCTGCAGTTCTGTGGGGGGTTTACATCCTCCCAAAGACTACTTAGTTCTCCGGGGCTGAAATTTTACCTAAATGTAGTCTCTTTCTCCCCTCTTCCATGCCTTCCATTTTCTCAAATCCCCATCGGGGTTTTTTGGCATGCAACCCCTCCCCCCCCTTACTCCCCTTTTATCTTTTCCCCAGGATTGATACCTGTTGGGGGAAATTTTGTCTGTTTTTGTCTAGCGGTTTTGTTTTGTGACTGCTATGTGTTTGGGGTTTTTCACTGATTTTTTTCATTCCCAAATCCTTTGTTTATTCGTTATTTCCCTCCCCGTTTGTGTACCAAAACCCTTTTGTTTTTTTTCTATCATTGTGGTCATGGCAAGAATTTGGGGTTGGGAGCGAGAGCCTTTGGGGGGGGCCCATATGGGGTGTGGTGTAGGTGGGGTTTGGTTGAGGGGGTGGGGGCAGAATGCCCCAAGGACAGCGTTGGGGGGAGGTTTTTGATATGGGGGTTTTTTGGCGAGGGGAAAATGAGTGGGTTTTATATAGGTTGCTAGTTTCGTTGGGAAAGTCGCGGGTGGAGTCTTTTTGGGGGGAGATTCTGTGGGGTGTTCTTCCCTTCCTCCTTGTCTGGGGGCCCCGCTCATTTTCTTGCTTCCCCTTCCTCCTTGCGTCCCCTGTCCCCCTCTTTTATGTATCCTTTCTTCTTTTGTTTTTGTCGCGGCGAGGTAACTCTTGGTACCCCCTTTTTGTCCCTCAGTCTTGCTTTCTCTTGAGAATCCTGGTTCGAACTGATTTTTTCCCGAAAGTTACTTGACAGGCCGTATCCCTTCCCCTCGCAAACCCCCCAATTCTCTGAAAATTTGTCACCTGGGTCATATTGCCCTCCCCCCATTGTTTTTATGATGCCTTCAATAAATTTTTTTCTCCCCTGTTTTTTTTCTTCAAAATTTGGGCCCCCCTTGGCTTCTTGGGCCCTACAAAAAACGACCTCGCCCTTTTCCCCCTCCCACTGATCTCCATCTGCGTCCTTGAGGCATTTTATTTCCTTTCCCTTGACTTTTCTTCCTTCGTCCCTTCATATCTGAAACTTTTTCTCGTGAACTGTTTTCCCGATCGCTGTCCCCTTTCACTGCAGTTGGTGTTGAAACTCTGCATATAGCATCCTTTTTTTGTCTTCGGGCCGGGGCGTTTTTATCTTGTGTGCTGTCGTCTTTTTCCCCGGGGTGTGTGTGTGTTGTGTGTGTGTACGTACCCCGTTATATTTACCCGTTATGTCGATTCCTAGCCCCGACCCACCCCCTAGTCCATCGACAGGAAATTCTTTTTCCTTACCTCTAGGACGTGACTATATCCGACAGTAGACTGTGTTAAGTGTTTGTTTCCAGACCTTCTCCCCTGGATGTTAACTTTTCCCCGTGGGAGAAAATACTTCTGAACGTCCCTACGTCCCATCTGCGTCGTTTGATGGGGTATGGAAAGTAGCGAAAAATGTTATAGAGAAAACAATCCCCGGAGGCAGCGCAGATGAAAGGGACCACACATGAGTACTAAGTCTTGCGGGAACACACCTTTAACCAGCAGATAAGGAGCCAAAAAAGCTAAAAACACTTGACCCTTTTCTTCACAAATAATGAGGTGGGAAGAGACATAATATCAAAAACAACTAATTCGATCAAAATCTAATCGAAGTCCCGACTTACATGCAAGGGGGCCCTGATCAGCAAAAAAGCATATGCCTTGAAGGTTCTTCACAAAAAAACAACTTCAACAACAAGAACTCAATGGGACCCGGTAAACCATTCTTAAAAGAAACATGTTGGGAAAAAAAATCTTAAAAACTGGGTCCAAACCAGTGCCTTGAAAAGATCAACTTCCTGGCAGCTGAAGCATGTTCTAGGCATATTCTCCTAAAAAAGATGAAGAAGAGCAGGAGTAAACTGGAGAGAGAAAGTGCTCCCCCTCAGAAACGACGAAGAATCACTGAGCTCTTCAGGGAAAGCTAGAAAATTCTGATACATGGAAGGAGGCGCTGACCAGGGAAGTGGAAACTATCGAACTTAAGTTAAAGGACTCTTACATGAACCAGGAGTGACAGGAGGAGCTTAAAACTATTAGTGAAATTGAAAGAAATTCGAAATATTCCTTTTCATATGCCTAAAACATGGCAAATACCACATCTAGTATCGGGCCCTTACTCAGACAGGATGGGACTTACACAGATGACAACAAGGAAATGAGTGAAATACTGAAATCCCAGTACGACTCTGTGTTTAGTGAGCCACTAATCAGTCTGAGGATCGACGACCCAAATGATTACTTCATGAATGAGCCTCAAAACTCCATAAATGTATGCCAGATTTCCGACATTACCCTAACTCCGATAGACTTTGAAAAAGCCATTGACAACATGCCCATGCACTCAGCCCCGGGCCCAGACTCGTGGAACTCTGTGTTCATTAAGAACTTCATGAAACCCCACTCATGTGCCCTAAGTACACTATGGAGGAGGAGCTTGGACATGGGTGAAATTCCACAGTCACTTAAAACAACGGATATAGCCCCACTCCATAAAGGTGGCAGCAAAGCATTAGCTAAGAACTATAGACCAATAGCTCTAACGTCCCACATCATAAAAATCTTTGAAAGAGTGCTAAGAAGCAGGATTGCAAACCACTTGGATTCCCAAAAACTGCACAATCCAGGGCAACATGAGTTCAGGGCAGGTCGCTCCTGCCTCTCACAACTACTGGATTACTATGATATGGCCTTGGATGCATTGGAAGAAAATCAGAATGCAGATTTTTTTTTTTTTTTTTTTTTTTTTTTTTTTTTTGTTAACAGGGTCTGATAAGGTTAAGGATCCCTAGCATTTATTGACAAGCTATTTACAGGTTAAGGATTCCTAACTTTAATGGCAAGCTAAGAGCTGTTACCTACATCAGCTCATTTGAAAGCATTTTTATTGTTATGAGACATACAAGTAGGGAACAGGATGAAGTTGGAGCCGTCTGTGGGCCAGCATTTTCATTTGATCAGCAGACTTTATCTCGTTGACATCATTATGCTGTACGAATGTGTTCCATACTCGAGTCATCCTGGGTATATATGATCTCAGATGGAGTGATGCTCTGGAGAAGGGTACAGCCAGAGTGAAGTTGCTGCTTTCGGCCCGTCTTGTGGCATAAAAGCGTTTGACAAGTGCGATCATGGCGTAATAGTGCACAAAATACGTGCTAAAGGAATAACTGACAAAGTGGGGAGATGGATCTTCAACTTCCTAACCAATCGAACACAAAGAGTAGTGGTCAACAGAGTTAAATCGGAGGCTGCCATAGTGAAGAGCTCTGTTCCACAAGACACAGTACTCGCCTCCATCCTGTTCCTCATCCTCATATCAGACATAGACAGAGATGTAACCCACAGCATCGTATCATCCTTTGCAGACGATACTAGGATCTGCATGAGGCTGTCATCTATTAAGGACGCGGTTAAACTCCAAGAAAATATAAACAAAGTTTTCCAATGGGCATTGGAAAACAATATGATGTTCAATGAGGACAAATTCCAACTACTCCGTTATGGAAAACTGGAGATAATATCTAGAACAGAGTATACTGCAAACTCTGGCCATACAATAGAGCGGAAAAATAATGTAAGGGACCTGGGAGTAGTAATGTCTGAGGATCTCGCTTTCAAGGATCACAACAGTGCCACGATCACAAGTGCAAAGAAAATGATAGGATGGATAATGAGAGCGTTCAAAACGAGAGATGCCAAACCAATGATGATCCTTTTCAAATCACTTGTTCTCTCTAGGCTGGAATACTGCTGTACAATAACATCTCCGTTCAAAGCAGGTAAAATTGCAGATCTAGAGAGTGTACAGAGAACCTTTACTGCACGTATAAGTTCTGTCAAGCACCTTAACTACTGGGAACGCTTGGACGCACTTGACTTGTACTCGTTGGAACGCAGGAGAGAGAGATATATCATAATCTACACTTGGAAAATCCTGGAAGGAATGGTCCCGAATCTGCACACAGAAATCACTCCCTACGAAAGTAAAAGACTGGGCAGGCGATGCAAAATACCCCCAATTAAAAGTAGGGGCGCCACTGGTACACTAAGCGAAAACGCCATAAGTGTCCGGGGCCCAAGACTGTTCAACAGCCTCCCACCAAGCATAAGGGGAATTACCAATAAACCCCTGGCTGCCTTCAAGAGAGAGCTGGACAGATACCTAAAGTCAGTGCCAGATCATCCGGGCTGTGGTTCGTACGTTGGACTGCGTGCGGCCAGCAATAACAGCCTGGTTGATCAGGCCCTGATCCACCTGGAGGCCTGGTCGTGGGCCGGGCCGGGGGGCGTTGATCCCCGGAATAGCCTCCAGGTAGACTCCAGGTAGGTATCTGCGCCCCTTGGCTACTTCTCCTCTCGTCTACGTTATTATCTTATATATTTTTTATTATCATATCCTTAACTGGTCCTCTTTTCATACAGCGTTGTTGAGTGTCTTAAGTCACTATATGGAGTCCATAGTTCACTGTTCTGGTACCATTCTTGTTGCAAATCTTTGTATCTTTAATAGTTTCTAAGTTAAATAAGGTGGAAGCTCCACTATGGACCTAGTGTACACTGTCTGATAAGCAGTTCAAGGTTTCTTTGCATATGCCGCTGGAATTATAAGATTTATAGTTGCCTTCGTAATGTGCTTTGTGCAGTGCTTACTCTCTGATCTTTCTCCTTGCAGGCTGTCTGCAACTTCCTCCTCTCCTCACTGTTTTTACACTTACATAATCGAATATAGGTAGCCACTTT
>NC_069435.1:44399426-44416620 GCF_026875155.1 Cherax quadricarinatus | reverse complement strand
TAAGATGTTATCTTCATTGTAGAATAATAAGAAAATATTATAACCTTTATACTATAATAATAAGGTAAAAGGACCCCAATGGAAATAAGTCACTCTGTCTGACTTTTTTGGGTTATCCTAGGTTCTCTACACATATGCTGCTATGTATGATAATTCTATGTAACTGTATTTGTGTATACCTGAATAAACTTACTTACTTACTTACTAACCTTGGCTTACTAGATGATCAGCCTGTAACTGATTTCATCAACAATATGAACAACACACTTCTCATACTAACAATAACTAAACCAACCAGGCTCACTGAGACAAGTGCAACCATAATAGACCACATATGGACCAATATACTAGCCCCCCTTAAATCAGGGATAATCACAGATAGCACTACAGACCACTACCCTACCTTCCTCCTGACAAACATTAGTAAACCAGCACTTGAATACAACAAAGTCTCATTTAGACTCCATGACGAGGCCTCAGTAAGGAAGTTCACAGCTGACCTACAGACTGTTGATTGGCCTACAGAATTCTCCAAGGCCAAGGGTATTGATGACGGGACAGACATTTTTCTTAAAAAATTACTTAGACTATACAACAAACATTGTCCTATAAAAACAAAAACAGATCACAAACAAATGGCTTGGTTGCCCATGGCTAACCAGCACCATTCTAAAATCCACTGACAAGAAACACACCAATATGAAAAGCAATATAGACAGGGCTTAATACACAAAGATACTCTTAAACAATATTCATCACTCTTCACCAAAGTAATAAAGAAAGCCGAACAACTATAACTACTCCAGTAGATTCACAGACACTAAGGAGATTAAAAAAGACCTGGAAAACACTCTCTCAGATTCTAGGGACCCACAAACTGAGAAAAAACCAAGAATATTGTCCTAACTAACCAATGAAACACCACTACATCCCACTGACACAGCTAACAAGTTTAAACGACTTCTTCTCAAACATAGGATCTAATCTCGCCAGTAAAATCCCACATACCAATGCCCATGCGGGGACTACCTAGATGGGAACTTCCCTAATTCCTTCTATCTTCACCAACTGAGCCCACGGAAGTCATTGAGATTATAAAGTCACTTAAAAAATAACTCGGGGAATCTTCTCATGCCCCCACCATTACTGTACAACGAGCGGCCCATGTCCTTTCGCATGCAATTTCATTACTTTTTAACAAGTCACTAGAGACTAGCACCTTTCCCCGAAACTACTCAAAGATGGCAAGGGTTACACCAATACATAAAGGTGGTGACCCCACAGACTTAAACAACTATAGGCCAATATCAACTTACCATTGCTATCCAAAATCTTGAGAAACTCGTGCACAGGAGACTGTATTCATTTATAAGGGCTCAAAACCCATACTCAAAACCCTGCCAATTTGGATTCAGGAAAATAAAAGCACTAATGATGCAATCATAAAAATGCTAGATCTGCTTTACACAGCATTGGAAAATAAGGAATATCCACAAGGAATTTTTATTGACCTAAGAAAAGTTTTTGACACAGTAGACCACGACATCTTCTCCACAAACTTGATCATTACGGTATAAAAAGGCCATGCGCTTGCTTATTCAAATCTTACATTACTAATAGGTATCAGTACGTCCCATTAAAGACACAGCATCACAACACGGCCACTTGATACTGGAGTTCCACAGGGGAAATGTCCTTGGTCCCCTGCTCTTCCCGTATACATCAATGACCTTCCAAACGTATCCCAACACCTGAAACCCATTCTCTTTGCTGATGACAAAGACTAAAGTCATCTCTCACCCTAATCTTGCCACCCTCAACACCATTGTGAATGAGGAGCTGATTAAAATATCGACTTGGATGACAGCCAATAAACTTATGCTTAACACTGACAAAACCTACTATATTATGTTTTGGGAGCAGAGCAGGAGATGCACAAAAATTAACATTAAGATTGACAACACTCTAATTACCAGAAATAATGGGGGAAAATTCCTAGGCTTATACCTTGACAACAACCTGAATTTCAGCACCCCATATCCAGCATATAACCAAAAAAGTACCAAAAAGGTTGGGATCCTCTCCAAAATACGATACTACGTGCCGCAAAAAAGCCCTTCTCACACATACCACTCATTTATCCATACCTCACCTATGCTATTTGTGCTTGGGGATCAACTGCAGCAACACACCTAAAGCCAATAATAACCCAACAAAAGCTGCAGTAAGAATAATCACTAAATCCCATCCCTGGCACACAACCCCCCCACTCTTCTAGACCTAAACTTACTCCCAGTTCATACATCCCCCACTTACTACTGTGCAATCTACATCTACAGGGCCTTAAACTCTAATACAACCTTGACCTAAAATGCTTTCTTGATAGTTGTGACAGAACTCACAGGCATAACACCAGACACAAACATCTCTACGACATTCCCCGTGTCCGACTAAACTTTACAAAAATTCAATGTATGTCAAAGGCCCCAAAATCTGGAATACCCTACCTGAGAACTCTAGAACTGCAGACACATCATCACCTTCAAAACTACCATTAGAAAACATCTTATCTCCCTGATACACCCCGTCAACAACTACACGAATACCACCTGGTGGTTCACACTTACACTCATCACTCATTGACCAAAACAGAAATATTAATCTCAATCTTAAAATAATGAATCCTGTGATACTCCAATACTGAAACTATGTACTGTGCCAAAACAAAAGCATTCACATTGCTAAACTCACAAACTAGTATTTAGTCACTTAGCCATAATACCAACTTAGCTCATAATTTGTAATATTTTACAATTAAGAATAAAACTAAGTATGCCCGAAATGCCTAGCCATGCTAAGCGTTCTAGTGGTACACTCTATAATCACAATTTTACTACATGTAAACCACACAATAACCAAATTTCTGTAAACTCAGCATTGTAATCCTTATAGAGAATAAACTTTGAAAAAAAATTTAGTCTGCCCATAATGCCATGACATGATAGTGGCTCTCTTTGTCTACAACTCATTATTGTAACTAAAGAATCTCAATGTAAATTTGCAAAGAAATAAAAATTGTATTGTACTGTATTATTATTATTCTTAGTAGTAGTAGTAATTACATTAATGGGGGAGCGCTAAACTCATAGGGGTCATACAGCGCGTAGAGGAAAGGGAGGCATTCAGGCTTGATTCAAGGAAATGGAGCACAGATCCAGTTCCTGGGAGGAAGATCCCCTCACCAGCATCATGAGACCTTCCTTTAAGAATGAGGTAAGATTTGTTGGGATTTTAACCCGGCAAGTTAGCCACCCAGAATAACCCAAAAGAAGTGTGTCATCGAGGATTGTCTTATTTCCATTCTGGCCCTTCAGTCTTATCTGCCAGTATGCCACCCATAGCTCAACTAGTATCCAAGTACTTACTGGTAAGTGAACAGGGACAGCAGGTGTAAGGAAACATGCCCAAAGTTTCCACCCGACAAGGGACTGACCCATGGACAGTCAGTGTGTGAGGTGAGTGCGCTGCCTACCAAGCCAAGGGAAGGGGCAGAAAGACCTCCACACACCCAGGCTGGGACACACTGGTGAACCAACAAGAAGTTAGTGAGGACTGGGTACCTAGGGATGTAAATAAGTTGTGGCCGATACCGTCGATTGGGCACATCAGTTAAGTGGTCTTAAAGGTCAGCCATGATTGATGTTGTGTGGTCAACTGGGGTGTGGGAAATGGGGTTTCTGTGAAGATGAAGGTAGGTGTAATGTTTGTCAGGAAACAGGACAAGTGTTTCCTGACGCAGATAAGTTTGTTCAGGGTCTTAGTCATATAATGACCCGGAGCTGGAGCCTTTGGTCAGCTGACCGAGGCCTTCCGCTGACTTACCGGTTCACCCCTTTTAAAAATCATGGTTATGAGTATAACCAATTGTTATAAACAATGAGGATGAAGGTCAGCGAGTCCTTCAAGTGAAGGAGAGTCATCTACACATATGCTGCTATGTGTGTTAATTTATGTCATTGTACGCACCTAGTTGTGGTTGCATGGGTCTAGTCACAGCTCCTGTACCCGTACCTGAATAAAGACTTATCTACAATGATTGTTGAGGTTGACATATAGCTCCGGTCAGGGGTGAGAGAGTACAAGATGCACTGGCGTCCTTCAGGGTGCGCCTGATGCAAATATGAATGAATTGTTTGCGAAACCGACACGTTGATAAATGAGACACTTTTGCAACATTTAGGTATCTTTATTCTGGAAACGTTTCACCATACAGTGGCTTCTTCAGTCTAATGCAGAAAAAGGCGGAATAAGAGGAGTTTGAGGTGCTCAGCCTTGAGTCGATGTGTTCAATGTACCAGTCTGTACTAAAGTGCAGCATTATAATAATAATAATAATAATAATAATAATAATAATAATAATAATAATAATAAAGTCAGTTCCGGATCAGCCGGGCTGTGGCTCGTATGTTGGTTTGCGTGCAGCCAGCAGCAACAGCCTGGTTGATCAGGCTCTGATCCACCAGGAGGCCTGGTCTCAGACCGGGCCGCGGGGGCGTTGACCCCCGGAACTCTCTCCAGGTCTCCAGGTATAATATCTTTATTTCTACAAGTACATATACAAGGTATACAGTCCTAGCTGACATCGGTGACATACTACTATAAAAAAAGTCACTTGTTATGCTGAGTATTTCGGGCAAATTAGGTCAATTTGTCCCAGGATGCGACCCACACCAGTCGACTGATACCCACTTTACTGATGGGTGAACAAGGACAGCAGGTGTCTCCTAGTATACAAGTGACCTTCAGAGACTTCAGGCAGGAAATTCATGATTTTAGGGCCTCTGAGTTGGACTGTGGGATATCGAAGAGGTTTTTGTGTCTTGTGTTATAACTGTAAGTTCTGTTGTAGCTGTCAAGGAAGAGTTTCAGAGGAGGGTTTATATTTAAACTGATTGTCTTATATGTAGTAAGCACAGTAGTATGAGTGCATGCTGTGTGTAGTGAGCAAATTTAAAGTTTTCTTGAAGAGTGGGAGAGTGTGTCTAGCATTGGCTGAGTAACTATTTGTACAGCGGCTCTTTATTGTTATTATTGGTTTTAGGTGATTGACATATTTCGAGGGTATTTTGGGTGTCAATCCCCTCAAGGAAGGTTCCTTGATGTTGGTGAGGGGCTCTTGATTTAGGGAATTGGATCTGTGCTCCAGTTCCCCGAATTAAGCCTGAATGCCTTCCACATCCCCCCCCCAGGCGCTGTATAATCCTCCGGGTTTAGCGCTTCCCCCTTGATTATAATAATAATTGGGTGTCAATGCCCCCATGGCCCAGTCCATGACCAGGCCTGATAGTGGATAGTAAGTAAGTTTATTCAGGTATACACAAATACAGTTACATAGAATTATTGTACATAGCAGTATATGTGTAGAGAACCTGGGATAACCCAAAAAAGTCAGACAGAGTGACTTATTTCCATTGGAGTCCTGATCAACCAGGCTGCACAATCTATCGTTCACAGTCTGTCTGGTCAGGACAGTGGATCCTTAGACAAAAAACCATAGGTGAGGCAGGTACACAATAATACTGTTTTGAAGATTTTCTAATTGTTATGTGCTGAATATAGATATTAAACTTCAAGTTGAAGACCCAAGAATTTTCCCACAGTTTGTTATTCAATGGGAGAATTGTTGATCATTATATTTAGTTGGACATTTACAGCTTTTAAAAAAAAAGTTTTGCCACCGAAGTGGCTAGTTTATTGTGCACTCCATAACCATCCTGTGGACGGTAGTGCAAGAGCATATGGATACACAAAAGGCCCAGGAACTAGGCCCCAAAAGGGTTAACAGGTGTAAATAAGGGTTTTTATCTACATATCTACAGTTCAGTTATCTGTTACAAGCAAATTTAGGAAATTTGCTTACCTGGAGAGACTTCCGGGGGTCAACGCCCCCGCGGCCCGGTCTGTGACCAGGCCTCCTGGTGGATCAGAGCCTGATCAACCAGGCTGTTACTGCTGGCTGCACGCAAACCAATGTACGAGCCACAGCCCGGCTGGTCAGGAACCGACTTTAGGTGCTTGTCCAGTGCCAGCTTGAAGACTGCCAGGGGTCTGTTGGTAATCCCCCTTATGTATGCTGGGAGGCAGTTGAACAGTCTCGGGCCCCTGACACTTATTGTATGGTCTCTTAACGTGCTAGTGACACCCCTGCTTTTCATTGGGGGGATGTTGCATCATCTGCCAAGTCTTTTGCTTTCGTAGTGAGTGATTTTCGTGTTCAAGTTCGGTACTAATATCAGGTGTCTTATTTTCATTAATAAGATATCTTTACATGTCACATTCAAATTCAAATTCAAAGTTTATTCTCTATAAGGATTACAATGATGAGTTTACAGAATTTGGTTATTGTGTAGTTTACCTGTAGTAAAATAATAATTACAGAGTGTACCACTAGAACACCTAGCATGGCTAGGCATTTTGGGCAGACTTAGATTAAATCTTAAGTTTAAAATATTACAAAATTATGAGGTTAGTTGGTATTATGGCTAAGTGACTAAATACTAGTTTGTGAGTTTAGCAATGTGAATGCTTTTGTTTTGGCACTATACATAGTTTCAGTATTGGAGTATCACAGGCCAACTTATGACTAGTTAAGATTCATTATTTTGAGATTGAGATTGATATTTCTGTTTATGGTCAAATGGGTGATTGAGTGTAAGTGTGAACCACCAGGTGGTATTCATGTAATTAGTTGACAGGGTGCTTATTATACTGTATGTCTCTGTATTCCTCAATAAGTGGACAATTAAGCACATAGTGTTCAAGACAGTGACCATATGCCTGACCACATAATTTACATTTAGTTTGATCATCATCTGTGTGTCTCCCAAACTGCCAGAAGTTAGTTTTGATCATCATCTGTGTGTCTTCCAAACTACCAGAAGTGTACTTGTAACCAAGCCTAAGCCTGGCCACTACAACATCAGTCAGTCTGTTCACATTGCAAGTTGCTCCATAAACATACTTATCCATGTTCATGTTATTATAGTGGGTTATAGATCTACTCAGGCTTCTAACAGCATTCACAATCATTTTCATTATTTACTTCTCTCCTAATATTATTCCTAATGCTAGACACAGATACACCAAAGTTATATTCTACATTCTCCTTCTGGGTACTCTTCTTGGCTAACATATCAACTTTATCATGAAGGAGTAATTCAATGTGTGATGGGATCCATAGCAATTGTACATTAATTCCTTTGTCCCTGATTTTTGAGTATCTGTACCTGGCTTCTCCAATGACCATGTTGTTGGAGTCATTATATGAGTCAAGAGCCTTCAATGATGACATAGAATCAGTAATGATGATAGAGTCAAGCTCATTGTCATAGGTTAGTTTTAGTGCCATTAGGATTGCAAACAATTCAGTTTGTAGTATAGATGCCCAGTTGTTAATTCTTATGCCTAACTCGACAATTTTATTATCGTTCTTAACTGGGGAGGTGGCAACAAGAGCAGATGCAGCCCTGCCAGAAGACTCCTGTTTAGATCCCTCAGTGTATATTACTTGCGATAACTTATTACTACCAGCTGGAGGGGTGAAATGCTCTTGTTGTCTACAGTGATACAGTTCATGCAGGTTATAAAACTTAATGCAATTGCACGTTTTCACAATCCATTTAGATCTGTGTGTATTTACTTCTAGACACTTAGTAAGATTCATTGTGACAGTGTCTGGTTCATTTCTTAACATTCTAATACCAAGTACAGTGTTAATCTCAACAATCCTATCACTGATACTAGAAATACCAAGCTCCTTCATGATATTAAGAACCTTTGTAGATTTGGGACACCCAAGAATAATTCTGAGAGCTTCATTTTGCATTAACTCCAAGGGTTGGAGAGAACTTTCTCTAGCTAATATCAGCATGGGAGCAGCATAATCAATTTAGGACCTAACATAGGCTATGTACATTATTCTCACGATTCTCACAGGGGGGTTGTAGCCAGCAACAGCTTTGAGAGCATTTAGCCTATCTTTGCATTTCTTATTTAGTTGTGGTATAGTGGATTTGTTTGAGGGGTACATCTACATCAAGATATCTGTAAGCTTTAACATAGCTAATGTTTTCACCCTGTAAATAGATGGGTGGGGGATGTCTTTTGCTTGTTAATATCTTTGTTTTAGAGGAAGATATTATGAGGCCTAGTCGATTGCAAATTACTTGAACTTTGTTAAGAATGGTACTAATCTTCTTATGCCCTGTTGTATGTATCATGTTATCAGCATAGCTTATGGCTATATGTTTAGGTGAGGCAGGTAGAGCATTTAGGAGAGCATTAATCAGAATATTAAGTAGCATGGGACTGAGAACTCCTCCCTGTCGTGTACCTAGGGACATTCTCTGCTCCCAGATTCCCAAATTATCTAACATATCTTCTCACCAACCTTAATGGAATGCATGACCGTAACCACCTTCTCACCCTAAACTAAATATTAAATACTCAATACTTAAATTAAGATTTCCCAATTACCTAAATCATAACACTAAAATTTAAATGCTCAAAGTTCATACATAACTTAATACTACTTTGTAGTAAAAATACCTGCACAAAACTATACTGCCTTACACCATATTGTAGCATTCTCATACTGTAAACTTTTACCAATGCTCGGTATTATATTCCAATAATATAACTTAAATATTTACTATTGATATACACAACCTAGAAAATACCTTCAAATTGTCCCAATGTAATATCCCCAGATTGTAACTTGAGTTAACTTGTTGTCTGCTTTAAATAAAAACAGATGTTCAACTTAAACAAACTGTGATCAATTTCTCTAGTATTAAATAGTCTATAAGCCATTAATTTAGTCTGCCCATAATGCCATGGCATGATAGTAGCTCTCTTTGTACTGCAACTCATTATTTTAACTATAGAATCTCAATGTAAACTTGCAAAGAAATAAAAATGGTATTGTATTGTAAAGTAACTTGCTGTATCTTCATCTCTGCTCAATCACCCATGGAACCGAAGGTCATTGTATCAGTTTAAATTCTATGTAATTTTTTTTGTAATTGCCCTTTTGTGCCAAACAGTGTTTTATTACATGTGAACTACATTATTTGTGTACTGCATAAAAAGAACTAAACATTTGAATTTGAATTTGGGCCACCTTTCTTATTACATGTACAGTGGACCCTCGACTAACGCTATTAATCCGTTCCTGAGAGCTCATCGTTAGTCAAAATAATCGTTAGTCAAGTTAATTTTTCCCATAAGAAATAATGGAAATCAAATTAATCCGTGCAAGGCACCCAAAAGTATTGAAAAAAAAAATTTTAACACGTGAAATATTAATTTTAATACACACAAACTGAAGAAGACATGCACAGTTACATGACACTTACCTTTATTGAAGATCTGGTGATGATTGATGGGATGGGAAGAGGGGAGTGTGTTGATGGTCTTAATGTTTAGAAGGGGAATCCCCTTCCATTAGGACTTGAGGTGGCAAGTCCTTTTTCGGGGTTACTTCCCTTCTTCTTTTAATGCCACTAGGACCAGCTTGAGAGTCACTGGACCTCTGTCGCACAACATATCTGCCCATAGAGGCCTGTGCCTCCCGTTCCTTTATGACATTCCTAAAGTGTTTCACAACATTGTCAGTGTCACCATTAAACACTTGTTCAGGTTTCAGTCCTTCACTGTCTATGTACTCCTTGAATTCCTGCACATATTTTTCAGCTGCTTTTTGGTCCAAACTGGCAGCCTCACCATGCCTTATCACACTATGTATGCCACTATGATTCTTAAATCTCTCAAACCAACCTTTTCTGGCCTTAAATTCACTCACATCACCACTAGTTGCTGGCATTTTTCTAATTAAATCGTCATGCAACTTCCTAGCCTTTTCCCATATGATCGCTTGAGAGATGCTATCTCCTGCTATCTGTTTTTCGTTTATCCATATCAATAACAGTCTCTCAACATCTTCTATCACTTGCGATCTCAGTTTCGAAAACATAGTTGCACCTTTGGCAAGAACAGCTTCCATGATTGCCGTTTTCTTGGCCACAATAGTAGCGATGGTTGATTGGGGTTTTGTGTACAGCCTGGCCAGCTCGGAGACATGCACTCCACTTTCATACTTAGCAATGATCTCTTTCTTCATATCCATAGTAATTCTCACCCTTTTTGCTGTAGGGTTGGCACTAGAAGCTTTCTTGGGGCCCAAGGTGACTTATTTTGCAGGTGCAATCACTAAAAAGGCTGTGATAATATGAAATGTTCCGATTGTATGCGTGGAAGCGACCGCGGTGGCTGGCTGGCTTGTAAACACTGGCCAGAAGTGGACGTGTCTCAGACAGAACGAATAGTGTTGGTCGAGTTTTTTAGCGCTAATCGAGGCAAAATTTTTGCGATAAAATGTATCGCTAGTCATATTTATCGTTAATCGATGCCATCGCTGGTCGAGGGTCCACCGTATTCTTATGACTGTAGTTAACTGCACAGGAAGTCCTACTTATAAGGCTTTGTCTAGTTCTTAAATAACATTTAAGCCTTATTATTAGTTGCCTGAAATGCATTGCATAATTAGTGGCTTTCTTTTGTGCCTACCATTGAATAAATTCATTTAAACTACATTATTTGTATTGCATAAAAAATAAACATTATTATTATTAGACCTAGGAATTTTTCCTCTTTCTGTACTATTTATGTATCATTGATTCTGATTGTTATGGACATGGATTGTTCCCAAAAGATATACAAGAGTGTCTTTTCAACATTGAGGGTGAGTTTGTTGGTATTCATTAGTGTGTGGACATATTAAAAGTTCATTCTTCACTCTTGTCTGTATTGATATAGGATATGAAACTGATATTATAAAGATTGTGTTGTCAGCAAAGAGTACAGGTTTCAGATGCTTCAGTGTCCCGTGATTGAGGATTATAGAGACAAAGCATAACAATATATGTGATATGTCAAAGTATTTTATTAATGAAACAAGTTACTGGACATATTAAGCAAAAATCCAGTTATTGGTATAAATCGTTGATGTGCTCCTGTTAACTTTTGGGGCCTAGTTCCTAGGCTCCTACAATTCTATCCACAGGATGGATATGGAGAGCACAATCAACTAGCTGCTTCAGCGGTAAAATCTCATCCAACATTAGTGAAAATTCAAGGTGGCAGGTTTGGTGATTTTATTAATATACGTATATCCAAAATTTATTCAGCAATATTATTTAGGTTTAGGTTAAGTTAAATAAAGTTATTTTAAGGTTATTTATCAAAGATAGTTTTACTAAATTTATATATGGGAGAACTCTAAAGTCATAGGAAGGTGCATATTGGAGACTTCTGACTGATCAGTGATTTGGTAATGTCAGTGAGATCACTGGCATTAAGTTATGAGATATTTCTTGTATTGTGATTACAGTGAATAGATAATGTTGGTGTAATTACTTAATTATAATTGCAGGAGTTGAATGCAAGTGAAGACAATTTCTAGCCACATTTACATATAGGGCAAAATGTCATCATCCAAGGACATCTCCAAGTGCTTCAGAGTCCTGCCATTCATCACCCATCTCAGGGTGAGTTTTTACAATAAGTCATATTCAGGACATGTTTGGCCAGGAAATTAGATTCATTACATCATTGGCAAACTGGATTGTAGGGCAGCATGACTCATATGGGCTTAATCCTAATTTGTGAGTAATAAATCAGGTTGTGTAGACTATCTTAAACTGGAATCTTCACCCCTGTGAACAAATGTATGAATGTGAGTCTCATAATCCATTTTTTGTCAAAAAGGCTATAACTAAAACTTTGATGAACTTTTTTGTGGTTGACATACAGCTTCTTAACACATTCCTTACTTCACCTCTTCCATTAATTGATAACCTGCCTTCCAAAATTTCAATCAGAATTCATTTTTATGCTGCACTTTTTGTCTCCACTGTATTTCTACTAGCAACAAATCTTAATGCTGAAATTGTAAGAGCTATTTTGTGTTACTGCCCCTCCACATTAACATTGCTGTTTTACTGCCCCTCCACATTAACATTGCTGTCTTACTGCCCCTCCACATTAACATTGCTGTTTTACTGCCCCTCCACATTAACATTGCTGTTTTACTGCCCCTCCACATTAACATTGCTGTTTTAATAGACAGTTTTGTTAGTAAGAATTATCATTGTTTTTGATAATCTTATTTTCAGACAATTTAATTGCATTAGTCTTAGGATTCACATACAGTAACCCAACTTTATTTAATGTCAAGCAATTTCACATTGTAGATTAAGTTCTGGCTTTCATGTTTAAAATGCTTGCATTCCAATAGGCTGCTCCATGTAAGAAACTGCTTATGTAAACCAAATGCTGTAATACAGATGTATCTTTGAAAATAAATATGCGAGTGTGAAACAGAAACCTGTAATTGTTTTACATGATGGTAGGATTGCTGGTGTCTTTTTTCTGTTTCATAAACACAAGATTTCAGGTATATCCTGCTACTTTTACTTACACTTTGGTCACACTACACATGAATGAAAATAAAAATGTTAATTTCCTTGCAAAGCTTACAATGTGCTGTTTACATATTATAAAATATTAATTACAAGGAAGGTCTCTTGCTTGCTTTGGCATTTTGGGCAGACTAATCCTAATTCTTACTCTAAATTGATGCGGGTTATGGAGCAGTACATTTTAATATACCTTATTGGATATTAGGTAACTGAAGTGATTAGATTTATAACGATGAGGTAGTACAAAACATATAACAACATTACAATTAGTAAATTTAGTAATGGGAATGGTTAAATCTTGGCATGATACACTGTTTCTATTAAAGCTCCTATATTGGGAGAATATTTTAGGCAAACTTAGGGCTAACTTAAGATTTATTAGGCAGTAGCTATAGTAGGAATTTTATGTTTGCAGTCATTTCGGTGAGTGTAAGTGTAAATTAGGGGGGAATCACAGATATCGAGAGTAACTCAAATTTGTTTTGGATGTGTGCATAATAGAAAAAAGAGAATAGATAGTTTTCATATAGTTAGCTGATGATAGGGTGTGTCAGGGAGATAAGATATTTTTTTAATGGTAGTTTTGAAAATGGTGGTTGAGTCTGCAGTTCTAGAGCTTTCTGGCAGGGAGTTCCAGATTTTGGGGCCTTTTATGTACATTGAATTTTTGTCGAGATTTAGCCGGACATGGGGAATGTCAGAGATTTTTGTGTCCGGTATTGTGTTTATGGGTCCTGTCACAACTACCAAGAAAGTGTTTTAGTTCAGGGTTAATATTGGCATTTATGGTTCTGTATATGTAGGTTGCACAGTAGTAGATGTAGACTGAAATGCAAACTTTGTCAGATGGACTAGTGTCACACCCTGCATCATTATGTACTGGAGTGTGAAAAAATTAATGAATTCAGAGACAACTTACTCAGAAATGTTCAAGATATGTCAAAATATTTTATCCACAGTGGTATATTAGACTATTCTGGAAAGATACCGTGGCTTTGCTCTCTGTAAATAAAGCATTACCACGTGTGTGTGTGTGTGTGTGTGTGTGTGTGTGTGTGTGTGTGTGTGTGTGTGCACTCACCTATTTGTGTATGTGTGTGCGCATATACTCGCCTAGTTGTGCTCATCTAGTTGTGGTTGCGGGGGTCAATTCACAGCTCTTGGCCCCGCGTGCATGCGTGTGTGTGTGCGTACTCACCTAATTGTGGTTGCAGGGGTTGAGACTTGGCTGCTGGCCCTGCCTCTTCATTGATCGCTACTAGGTCCTCTCTCTCTCTCTCTCTCTCTGCTCCCTCTTTCTTGCTAGACTATTCCACTTCCTGACAATTCTATGACTGAAGAAATACTTCCTAACATCCCTGTGACTCGTCTGAGTCTTCAGCTGCCAATTGTGACCCCTTGTTTCTGTGTCCCCTCTCAGGAACATCCTGTCTCTGTCCACCTTGTCTATTCCACACAGTATTTTGTATGTCGTTATCATGTCTCTCCTGGCCCTCCTGTCCTCCACTGTCATCAGGCCGATTTCCCTCAATCTTTCTTTGTAGGACATTCCCCTGAGCTCCGAAACTAACCTTGTTGCAAACCTTTGCACTTTCTCTAATTTCTTGACGTGCTTGACCAGGTGTGGTTTCCAAACTGGTGCTGCATACTCCAGTATAGGCCTGACGTACACGGTGTATAGTGTCTTGAATGATTCCTTACTAAGGTATCGGAATGCTATTCTCAGGTTTGCCAGGCGCCCACATGCTGCAGCAGTTATCTGGTGTATGTGTGCTTCTGGAGACATGCTCAGTGTTATGCTCACCCTTTGATCTTTCTGCTTGAGTGATGTTTGCAGTCTTTGTCCACCCAGCCTATACTCTGTCTGCAGTCTTCCTTCCCCTTCCTCTTCCCCTTCCCCAATCTTCATGACTTTGCATTTAGCGGGGTTAAATTCTAGGAGCCAGTTGCTGGACCACATGTCCAGCCTGTCTAGGTCTCTTTGTAGTCCTGCTGATCCTTATCTAATTTAATTCTCCTCATTAACTTCTCATCATCTGCAAACAGGGACATTCACATGTAACAAAAATAGCACTGGTCCTAGGACTGACCCCTGTGGGGCCCCACTCGTCACATGCGCCCACTGTTATACTTCATCACATACCATGACTCGTTGTTGAATTCCTGTCAGGTATTCTCTGATCCATTGCAGAGCCCTTCCCGTTACATGCACCTGATCCTCCAGCTTCTGCACTAATCTCATGTGAGGAACTCTGTTGAAGGCCTTCCTGCAGTCCAGTAAAATGAGATCAACCCACCCCTCTCTCTCATGTCTTACTTCTGTTACTTTGCCATAAAACTCCAGAAGTTTTGTGAGGCAGGATTGGCCTTCCATGTATTCGTGCTGGTTGTCGTTTATAATCTTGTTCCGTTCCAGGTGCTCCACCACTCTCCTCTTGATAATCTTCTCCATGACTTTGCATACCATACATGTCAGTAACACTGGTCAGTAGTTTAGTGCCTCATTTCTGTCTCCTTTCTTAAAAATGGGGACTACATTTGCCGTCTTCCATACCTCAGGTGGTTGCCCAGTTTCAAGGTATGTGTTGAAGATTGTGGTTAGTGGCATACACAGCATCTCTGCTCCTTCTCTAAGGACCCACAGGGAGATGTTGTCCGGTTCCATCACCTTTAAGGTATCAGTCACTTAGCAGCTTGTGCACCTCCTCCTCAGTTGTGTGTATGTCATCCAACACTTGTTGGTATATTCCCTGTTGGTGTTTCCCCTCTGTGCTGTCTTCGCAGAGCCCTTCGTATCTCTACTGTACATACTTCCTTGAATTTCGTGTTGAGCTCCTCACATACCTCTTGTTAGTTTCTTGTGAGTTCCCTACCTTCTTTCCTCAGCCCACTCACCTGTTCTTTGACTGTTGTCTTCGTCCTAATGTGGCTATACAGCAGTTTTGGGTCAGACTTGACTTTCGATACTATGTTGTTTTCATACTGTCGCTGGGCCTCCTTCCTAATCTGTGCATACTCGTTTCTGGCTCTTAGACTGATCTCCATATTTTCCTGGGTTCTATGCCTTCTGTTCTTTTTCCATTCTCTAGTCCACATAGTTTTTGCCTCCCTACACCTTCAGGTAAACCAGGGGCTTGTTCTGGTCTTCCCATTATTTCTGTTGCCCTTGGGAACAAACCTTGCCTCTGCCTCCTTGCAGTTTGTTGTTACGTATTCCATCATTTCATTTACTGACTTTCCTACCAATTCTCTATCCCTCTGAACCTCTTGCAGGAAGTTCCTCATACCTGTGAAGTCCCCCCTTTTGTAGTTTGGCTTTTCCCATTCAACTCCTGTTGCCCTCTCCACTTGTAACTCTGTGTATTCAAAGCACAGAACCACATGATCATTAGCTCCAAGGGGCCTCTCATATGTGATGTTCACAATGTCTGAATTGCTCAGGATGAACACGAGGTCCAGTCTTGCTGGTTCTTCCTCCCCCCCCTCTCTGGTAGTGTCCTTAACATGTTGATGCATGAGGTCTTTCAGTACCACATCCATCATCTTGGCTATCCGTGTTTCAGGATTCCCGTGTGGCTCCATGTTTTCCCAGTTGGTCTTCCTGTGGTTGAAATCGCCCATAACCAGTAACTTTGCTCTGCTCGAGTGAGCTCTTCTTGCCACCTCAGCCAGTGTGACCACCATTGCTCTCTTGATATTCCTCTCTTGGCCTTCTGCAGTTCTGTGGTGGATTATACATCACTGCAATGACTACCTTATGTTCCCCAGACTGAAGTGTACATACTATGTAAACCTTTTCTCCAATCTCGTCCATGCCTCCCATTTCCTCAAATTTCCATTGTTTTTTTACAAGCAGTACAACCCCTCTGTTACGTTGGTTGTCCCTTATTACTTTGATAGTAAGGTTCTCACTACATGTTCTAGTGTGGGGTAGCTTTTACTTAATGGTCTTATTTGTCTAGGGGTAATACTTACATCATGGCTGATCATCCTGAGTGTCTCTGATACCCTTTCACCAGCCCTCTTCACAGGTTATGTAAACTACTACTATAAAAATATAACTGTATTCTCATAGATATGTACAGAATATACAATTTTCAGCCTCACATTTTCAAAACAACGATCTACACACTGCATAGCTGTTCTCCCCCATGGTATATTTTAACAACTTTAGTCCTCTCTCTCCTTGACATAACTCTGGGCTAACCCGTGTTTTGACACACTTTAGTCCCCTGGTTGGGGATGGTGGTCACAACTTAAATTATAAAAAAACTCACCCCTGGGGCACACATAATGCCCCAAAAGATAGAAGAAGGACCCAGGATCCTGCCAGGTTGAAGGCCAGCCACAGAGAGACCGAGTCAGTGCGAGGGAGAGAGAGAAAGAGGCTAAGCTCCTCCCCCCGAAACAAAAGACTGTTGCCAAGCACAATTCTCCAGTTACCACAATTCTACCACACCTTAATTTTACTTCTACAAAAGGAAATACAACTTTATAAACTACTTATTTGCCAAGCACAATTCTCCAGTTACCACAATTCTACCACACCTTAATTTTACTTTTACAAAAGGAAATAAATTGCTCCTCCCACCAAAAAAAAAAGACTGTTGCCAAACACAATTCTCCAGTTACCCCAATTCTCACACCTTAATTTT
>NC_069435.1:44380917-44398926 GCF_026875155.1 Cherax quadricarinatus | reverse complement strand
TCTATGTGGCGTCATTTGTGCAAGTCTTCCTACCACATCTCATATTTGTTTATTTATTATACTGTGGGATGTATTTATCATCTTTATATGTTATGCATCGTGTTTGTTTTATAATTTTGAAAAAAATTCATAGATGGATTAATGAAATAAGTATATTAACATAATATACGACATTTAATGAGACTCGATTATTATCATTACTAATATGACGTCTCGAGACATAAGACACTCTTACTGATTTTAATGTGTACCTGCACGCCAGCACAGTATGTAAGTTTATTTAGGTACAGGTATACATAAGTATAGTTATCAGAGTACACCTACCATCCGACTTACGACCTGCTCGACTTACGACCACTCGACTTACGACCGTGTTTTTTATGCCAAATTTCTGGGAAATAAACAACTATTTTTGTTGTACAGTGTTTATCCAAAACCTTACAGTATAAAATACAGTACTAACAGCATAAAAAGTAAAGTAAAACATGAAATACCAAAATAAAACAATAAAATAAAGTCATTACAAAAATGTTTTGTTGATATTCAGTAGTAAAGTTCGACTTACGACCATTTCGACTTAAGACCAGTTTCTCGGAACCGAACTTGGTCGTAAGTCGGATGGTAGGTGTATATATAAAATATGAAATAACTTTTAAAAACACTTGAAATTTTGTTGTTTCCAGACATAATGGAGAGACTTAGTGCTTGGATCTCATAGAGAATGTAAACAAACCGGGTGGGGCGCGGTGACCATATTAGAAAGTCAGGTAGGAGGAGCCGTATAGCGAGTTTTGGTCATAATTTGAAATGACCGTATTAGCGGAACTCTGTAAAGCAAAACGCCGTAAAGCGGGGCCCTGCTGTAAATGTAAAAGGAGAAACTTTCATTTTTTCTTTTGGGCCACCCTGCCTTGGTGGGATACGGCCAGTATGTTGAAAGAAAGAAGAAACATTACACATTATATATACAAAAGTTATTTGAAAAAATAAAATACAGTGGAACCTCTACTTATGAGTTTAATCCGTTTCGTGGATTTGCTCATTTGCAGAGTCAATTTTCCTCATTTAAATTAATTGAAAGGCAATTTGTTCCGGCTCTCAGGAGGCATGTCAGGATAATTAAATATTTCGTTAATATCATCTATATGCCTTATTTGTCTATCACAATTCATCTGATATGACATAATAAACAGTATAAATAATGTAGAAACCTGATATATACTCTAGAATGAATAAAATGTCATTATGTGACAAGTGGAGGCGGCCACAACAGCTTCCGCATTGTTGTGGTAATCACTGCCATCTATTGATGGCCTTTCAAAGCTATATGTTATTATAATTATTATTATATAGTACATTATTATTATACATGTATTATTATTGTTATACTATTAAATGTATTATTATTATTATTATTATTACAATATAAATTTGTTATTTTTATTCACAAAAAAATAGAAGATTTACTGTTATGCAGACTACTGCATTATTGTAATAATTGTATAAATAATGTCAACCCATTTATGACTGCATACTGGAATGGACAGTGATGTCATACCAAGACTTATAGTCAAGGAGTATAAGAAGAATAGGCGAGGAAAAGGTTCTAATATGAAGTCGCGTAAGGCAACAAATCTACTGACTGTCACGACTTAACCAGTCAGAGAAATAATTGGATGAACCATTTCTAAAATTAATTCTTTTCCCAATAAATAAAATTTGAGTTTGGAGATACCCCATGCAAGGGCCAAACATTCCTTTTCTATGGTGGAGTATCTCGTTTCTGCAGGAGGGAAGTTTTAGATTTAATAAATATACAGGAACTAGGAGTGTGTATTTTGTGCAGCAAGCACCTGACACCTATTGCAAGAACTATACTTCTTTGTAACCTGAGAGTACATGCTTGGCCAAAAATAAGTGTGCTTGAGTTTATGCCACGTCTTACGATGAGCCAAGTGTTTGGTCACTGGCAAATCATGAGCCATTTGAAGAACAGTCTCTCGACATGGTTTAGGAACAACAAGGAGGGAATAATCTATCGCTGAAGAATGAGATTTAGATACAGATTTATATAAGATACCATTAATATATTCAAACTTATGAGATACGTATCTCCCGTGGATAACTTTGTTGTTAAAAACTTGATTATGACAATCCCGAATTGAAGGGCAATCGCGCTGTATATTGACAAAGTCATCCTTGGACATAAAATCTGGGAAAATGAAAGGACTTACGGTGGGAGGAGAGGAAGTAGGAGAAGCCAGGGTTATGGTCTGAGCCTTAGTCAAGACATTGAGAGTGCCGGAGGCAATACCCTTACGTTAACCTGACGAGTGGACCGGTGATCCTGCTACCTCACTATCGAGAGCAGTATCAACTGTTTCTTCCCCCAAATGAACAGTATGAGACAATGTAGCTTCTGGTGCGGAATTGTTAAGGGGCTTATTTAACTTACAAGGAAGAGGAGCTGGAAAACTTAGATCCATGGGTGGTGATGAAAGATCCGCCTCTGAAGGAAGAACGGCACCTTTAACCCTTTGAGGGTCGACAGGCCCTCTCCGAGATTCGTTCTCAGGGTCGGCCAAATTTAAAAAAAAAAAATTCTTATGAAAAGATAAAGAATTTTTTCCCAATCATAATGACACCAAAAATATGAAATTCGATGGAAAACTTACGGAATTATGCTCTCGCGAAGTTAGCCGTCTCTGCGATGTTTACGGATCGGCGATTTTGCCCACTTTGAGCCCCATTTTTGGCCGGGTTTCCCTTGTTGTCGACAAAAAAAAAAAAAAATATTTCACTAAACTCCATTTTTTCTTTGAGTGCAAGAAATCCCCCATTTTCCCAAAATTTCAATATTCAGTACTGGTCAAAAGTAAAAAATTTTGCCAATTTCACACAAATTTCAATAGATGCCAATTTTCCGTTAGGCCCAGAACAAACAAAAAATACTTTTCCTGGCACAAAATGACTTTCCTTGTCATTAGTCACGTCTCAAGGCCCCACTTACTTTCTTTTGCTTTCCACTTTGAATTTTTTCTCAAAAAAAATAGAGTTTTACTGTTATGCAATACTGATTAGTGTAAAAAATGGTAGAATCAATGGGCATTTGCAAAGGAATATTAACTCACCATTGCGTGTATTGGTCTTGGCAGTTTGTTTATTTTTAAAATTTGTAAAAATCAAAAATTTCTGCTACTTTGAGTAAATTTTCAAGATATTTTTCATTGAAAAAACAGTGACATTTAAATTTTTTTTTGATACCCTTTCCATTTTTAAAAAAATGAGCCCAAGAAAACTAGAATACAACAAAAAAATACCATCGAAATACAGTAAAAGTCGCTGTTTTATTCCAAAAAAAGTCATTTTTTTTTTTTTTTCTCATTATGCCGGTGGCTGCAGGTTTTTTTTTCCCCATCCCTGCCACATAGACCCTTTTTTAAATATGGGGCCCCTCCAGCTTTCTCCCACAGATTTGAGGGGGCTAGAAATTTTGGGTACTATACGTCAAAAACCCTGGGCTAAGCTGTACAGTATGTCCGAAACACTCAAAGGGTTAAAGTTACACACTATTTAGAACAAGTAATTGGGGGGTAGTACCGCATTAGGGGCCAACCGGGGAAACATTTTGTTTTTAAGTAACAGCGTATTGTAGGGAAAATATTTTTCCGACCCCAAATAATCTGAAAGAATAAGGGGGAACGAGAGGGTTTTAAAAAAAAAAAGGGGAAAGTTTGTCCAAAATTACGATGCAAACTCCAGTGTCCGTAATATGTCTGAGACTTTTATCTTAATGTTTCCCGAACAGAAGGGGCTTGGCATTACCGTCAAAAAAACATCTTCCCAAATTTTTTGGGTCTTCTTAGAAGGGCAATCAGGATTTATGTCCCCTTAACACCGCATAAAAGACAAACGGAATAAAAAAATTAGTTGTTTTTTCCACTGAGGCTTCGATTTCTAAAAATCTTTGAACCCTTGCCCCAGGGTTCGATCCCCTTTTGGTCTTTATAGGAATTTTTGAGCCTCAGCATACAAGTCAGCGGGGCCCAGCAAATTCCTCGCTTTAATCAGGTTTCGTTCTCTAATGAATGTTCGACTGGTGAGGAAGAGCTGTCAGGAAAAAGGTCAGGGAAATGGTCAGCAACCCGAAAATCTCTAAAAGATTCATAATGTGATCAATTTCCTGAGCTCTCTATCCAAAAGGGCGACAAAGAAAGAGTGTTACCTGTAATGCTGAAAGTTTTGGCCATGCTGAAGGTGGCATACCTGAAATCTTTCCTATAAAAAATTTTTGGTTTTTTTTATTGCTTTAAGGATTGCCTTCTTCGTAGGTTATAAATTTCAAAATGATATCCTGTGACAAAGTTGCATAGTATTCAAAACTGTACCAGAAAAAAAACATTCCTAACCTGGTAGCCCAGGTGTGCAGGCCATTCACAGGGGTAGCAGTATTTTCAAACCTGAAAATGTATAAAGAAAATGTCTTCACCCTCTGTAAAGGGAGGAAAATTAGGTGTTGGAATATGTGCCTAGCTGCATGATGACTTTTACCCTAACTCTAATTGTTGTTGGAAAAAAGTTAACTTTTTATTCTCTAAATTTCAAGGGGGAGAATTTTAAAGTCGCGATCTCCTTCTCTCTTTAACTCATGTTCTCTAGCTCTTTCCTCACGTTCTCTAGCTTTTTTCCTCAACTTCTCTATCCTTGCTCTTCCTCGTTCTCTTAAAAAAATTGTTCCTCACTATTTTAGCTCTTCCTCACGATCAAGTCTACCGCTTCTTTTTTCCTCTCTTTCTCTTTCTTGATTTTCTCTTTAAATTTGATCTCTTCCTTTTTATCCCTCTTTTTCTTTCAAAACTCCTTTTTTGGGTTTTCCCTTTAAATTTGATCCTTCCTTTTTATCCTCTCTTTCTTTTCTGTTTTTCTTCTCTCTCTTTTCTTTCCTTCTCTATTCTTCCTGGATTTTGCACTAATGAAAGTTCAAAATTTTTTCCCCCGTTTTTCCCAAACCCTTACTCCCCCCCAAATCCAAAACTGGTATTCCCCTACTAGCAAGAATAACTTAAAAATACCGGGGGGAAAACAAAAGGATAATCAAAGAAAACGGAGGGTTAAATTCCTGCTCCGCTAAAACTGTAAATAAAAAGAGGGGGTTTGATCCCTGCTTCGATTAAAAAAGTAGTGTGAATGAAAACGGAGGGTTCTATGCCGGCTCCGGCAAACAGTAAGTAGAATGGGGTCCCTTGACCACCAAACTTCTCACCAACAAATCAAAGGTTTTCCCACACAGTTCCCTTGTTTTAATAAAGAGCTAATGAAAAAACTTGTCATGGAAAATCTTGGGTCCCCGATCTATTTCCCCCAAAAACGTTTCAAGTCAAGAATAAAGGGGGACAGAATTAAAAATACAATGGTCCCCCGGTTTTTTTGTAAATAAAACGTTCCCCGGGGCCGTTACATAAACAAAAAATTTACAAATTTTAAAACAAATTTCCCCCCTAAGAAAAAAATGTAAAAAAAAATTAATCCTTCCTACCCCAGAAGTATTAAAACAAAAAAAAAATTTTACAGAAATGTGCATGAAAACATTACAATGGGGAAAAAATGAATGAAACATTAACAGCAAACACTTACCTTTATTGGGATTCTTAGTGTATGGAGCTGGAGGGGGGAAGAGTGTTGTTTATAGTTTGGAAAGGGAAAACCCTCCCGCAACACCTCAGGACCAATTGCTTTTCTGGGGGTTTTTGTCTTCTCTGTTTTTAATGCCACAGGACCACCTTAGAGTCAATGGAGTCCCGTTCCCCAACAAACGTGGGGGAGCTCTGTTTCTGGCGTCTCTTTAAAAAACCCTTTCCCCAAAATGGCCAAGACTTTTTTTACTGTACATTTGCCAATATGGGTTTTCAAAACCTTGTTAGGGTGATTTTTCTCCATAAAGCTTTCCATCTTTCCCCACATAGTAAAAATCTCTCTAATTTCTGAAGGCACCTTCTTCCATCTCTCTTCCCCTCCTCTGCAGCAAGATTCTGGCTGCGTGTGTTGCTCTTCCGCTGAAGCTCTTGCAGCCCTCATGGTGAGTTTTCGTTGGGTCTTCCCCCAAATTTTCTTCCACTTTCCCCCCCCCCCCCCCAAACTACCAATCCCATGGAACTCCCGTGCCAACTTTTGTTTTTAAACAACAAAATGGGCTTATAAGGGTCAGCCCAAAAAACCCTTCAGAATCCCTCTTGTCGAAAACAATCTGGCCCAATTTTCTCCAGGCGGGAGTTAAAAGGCCCTGGTAGTCCTCCCCCCCAAAGCTATACCTATAAGGGTTATGAAAATGGAGGATGCTGAATGTTCCCCCCAAATTTTCCTTGGGGGTCAAGTAAAGTGTTTTGTGGTCACAGTAAAGCCCTGTAAACATTGTTTTTGGGTTTTGGTTTTTTTTAAAGTTTGCAATGCCCTGCGGGCCCTTTGGGCTGGAGGAGAGGGAGTGGTATTGGGGGGAAGGGAACTTTACTGTGATAAACCCCAAAAACCCCCTTTAAAAATTAGGTCACCCCAAGTTTGGAGGATGAGCAGGGGGCATTGTCATTACTAGCGGGCCCCACTTGAGACCCAAATTTTTCTTTTCCGGGGAGATACTCCTTCACACTAGGGAAAAAACCATTTCATTGAACCACTCGACAAAAATTTTCCCTCTTTTGGGCCCCAGGGCCTTACTTTAGTTTTCCCCAAAACACCACCAATTTACTCTTCATAAAATTTTTTTTCCTGTTTTACCGGGAATTTTCAAATGGTACACTAGTAATGGCTTCACCTTTGAAACCCCCAAATGCATTAGCACGGGAACATTAGCGTCAGCCTGTCTTTATAGCTTTTGTCCTGGCATTGCCTTTTCCTCTTGTGTTTAAAGAAGGTCCTCTTTGGCATTTTTTTCCAAAAGAGGGGCCCGTTTGTCACAAAATTTTAAAAAATTGTTCAGGTTTCAGGCCTTCAGCCTCTATGTCTCCTGGAATTCTGGAAGGGGTGATGGGGGAAGTTTTTCTTTTTTTGGGCCAAACCCGCCTTGGTGGGGAAACGGCCCGGGGTGGTTTAAAAAAAAAAAAAAAAAAATTTAGTCTCCCTTTTGGGGCCGAACTGGCAGGCCCCCACCCTGCCTTCCACACTGTGTATGCCCCGTACGGTTCTTAAATCTATCAAAAACCCGCCTTTGTGGGCCCCTTTAAAATTTACTCACATCACCAATTGCAGGGGAAAATTTTTTTTCCAAATCTTTATGCATCTGCCTAGCCTTTTTACAAATAAACGAAAATTTATAAGAGTATCTCCTCCCCTAATTGGTTTTTTTTTTATCCAACCCAAAAATAACTTCTCAAAACCCCTTGAGTACTGGTGATCTCATTTTTTTTCGCATTGTTAAACCCCCCTTTTCAACAAAAGCGTCCTTGATTTTTTTTTTCTTGGCCATATGGAAAAATAAGGTTTTTTGTAGGGTTTTTTTTTACATCTGGACAGTTTTTCCACACCTTTTAAAACCCTTTTATATTTTCAATGTGGTTTTTTTAAATTCAAACGTAATTCTCACCTTCTTACCACAGGCCCCCTTTGGGGCTAGGAGCTTTTTTGGGCCTTTTGGCAGCTTTTAGTTTCTTGCAAAACACTAAAATAAAGGAAAATTTGAAATTTTTTTTTGCTTTAAGGGACGTGGGGGGGACCTTTTGCCCCCATGGTAAAAAAATGCCCGACTGGCTTTCCGCCACGGCTCACGCCCCCTGGGTACCGTCCGGGCGGGAAATTTCAAAATGGAGTCCAAATTATGAAAACCCAGTCCATGTTTATACGAAAAAAAAACCCCATGATTGGTGAAATTTACGATTGCCGGGAACTACGAAAAGCGAGGGACCACTGTAGTATATCCTGCCTTGACTTGACTTACAATAAATTGAGACTATAACAATCACCAAATCTTTTAACCCTTTGACTGTCGCAAGCCCCTTTCTGAAAGTCATTCTATGTTGCAAAATATTAAAAAAAAAAAATTTTTCTTATGAAAATGTTAGGATTATTTTTCTGAGTGTTTTAAGCCTAAAAAAAATTTTTGCCATCAGTACTTACCGAGATATAGAGCCGCAAAGTTTGCAGAAAGTGAGGTGCGTATGGCAACAGCGGCGACTGCCGCCCACCCGGTATTCTTTTATTTACTCTAATTCAAAAGTTTCTTGCATTTTTCAATATTTTTCTTTTCCAAGTAACTTATGGGGCCTGTGAGACCAATGTAAGGTGCATTGTTCAAATATACACTCATTTTTACAACACAATAACGAACAAATTTTATCACTATTAGTTTGTGTATACACTTTGTTTACACAAACAAACGTACAAAACAATGTTTATTACTATTGTTCCATAAATATATACATATGTACAGTCACTAACACGTTCATAGAACTGCTGCAGCTTGTGGAACTCTTTGAAACATGGGTATATGCAGAGGGGCACTTGACACTCCACATATAAAAGAGTGTTCTGGTGTTTGTGGGCGTTTTGTGGTATGTGTACATACATAACACCTCTTCTGAGCATTTTTCTTGGCAGTAGTAGGAGGCAGTTGTATGGGGTAGTGATCACCGGCCTGAAACGAGATGGCGTGTGTTGGTAATTTTGTGGGCTGGTCTATTGCAGGTGTTCCCCTTTGGGTACTTTGCGATTATTTGTCTGTTTAAATGACAACAAAATTCACCATATTTTGGTGTTTTGTTGGTCTTCAACTTGTATATGTTAAAAGGGCATTTTAGCATGGAGATATCAACAAGATGGAAAAAAAGTTTTATATACCACTTATAACTCTTGTGTACACAATCTGCAAACCCAAACTGCATGTCACATTTGTCCACTAAGCGCATATTGAGGTTGTAGTCCATGACAGCTGTAGGCTTTAGAATGGGTTTATTAGTCTCTCTGTTGTGCCTGCCACTGTGTGCCATTTCGTTTGGGTGAACTGATGTCAACAATGTGACATCACGTTTGTCATGCCACCGAAATGCCATGATGTCATTGGCAGCAAAGGCTTGCACCCCACCTCTGCGCATGCCAGCGTTGAACCAATTACCATGCACTGTGCCACACACGTCTGTCAAGTTTACTTGCAAGAAATCACTGAGTAAGGGGCTTGTGTACCAGTTATTCAGTAAATAACATCCCCTCCCAAGTTTATGGTTCCATCATTGTTCTAACCACATCACCAGAGATACCCAATAACTTAATGGTATCTCTCAAAGCATTACTGCCAGTGTACACAATGATATCCAAAACTAGACCACTTCTGCAGTCACATAGTACAAATAACTTTATACCAAAGCGTTTCCTCTTGCTTGGTATATATTGCTTGAAGGAGAGTCTTTTCCCTTTTAAAAAAATAAGGACTCTCAATAACAAGCTTCCCGAAGGGATAAAAATACATGCAGCACTTTTGTTTCATGTACATAAACACATTTCTGATCTTATATACCTGTTGGTTCTGTCAGGCCTGGTTTTGTCTGAAAAGTGTAACATACGTAACAGTATCAGGAAACGATTGACACCTATAGTGTCACTAAAACCTGGAGTTGAAATCAGGCGTTCTGTTGCCCAGTTATGTGGGGACAGTGTGCTTATACACATGTGGCATAAGCATTATTGTGGCAAAAAACAGGTTTCATCTCTGCCACAGTTGTCTCCTTCCATGGTTGTAGTTGTGATTTTGGTGAGAGAATTGTATTTGCCATGGTGTAATCATAGTATGTGTTGGTTTCCCTGACAATATGTCCATCAGGGGTTCATCAAAAAATAACTCAAAGCATTCCCGTTCACTGCATTGTTCCCCAAATGGACATGATGGCTTTATTCCACTTTGTGTTTCATCAAAGTCATGGGACTGGGAACAACTCGTCACCGTCCTGCCCAAACCAGATGCGGTCTGCTGGTGGGGTTTTGGATATTGTACCGTGGTTGTGGTTGTGCAGGTTGTGGGAGTGTGGGGTCGGGTGAGGCTGGTTGGTTGTTGTGCAGAGTCAGCAGCCGTGGGGAGTAGCAGTGGCCCGCTGCTGGGCCACATGGGCCGTTCCACCATCACTATCACACCACTGCCTGCTCCCTCACTCACATCATTCATACCCATCGTAACAATATCGTCATCTTCACTATCAAGGTCGGGGGTGTAGGGCCACGGGATGTGTCCCAGAGTTTCTCCTTCCCCCTTTGGGAAAAGCAAAAATGAAACACTACCAAAACCGCATGCTACTTCGTACATTTCTGCCGCTTCACTGGGAATATTCACCCTCACTGTCACAAAATAGAACTGCTTTCAATGACCTTGAAATCACTATCACTTCATATTCAAATGCTAACATCTGGGTGTTGTACAAGACCAAATAGTTTCCTCTTTTCTCCTGGTACAGGCGAACGTGAACGTGAAACAAGCCGGCCCGCACCAGAGGTGGAAGGTTGTGGGTCATCTGGGTTTTCATCACTAATTACGTTTCCTGGGGACTTTTTTCGGTCACACTCACTTTCAAAACCCCGGAATTCACTGTCACTGACATTTTCATCCTGTTAGAGCTATCACTTGGGAACAAAAGACCTCCAATCTGCCGAGGAGTGAGGAACTTCTTACCGAGAGGCATGGTGAAATGGACTACCAAGATGGCGTTCCCACAATGCACCGCTTTGGGGCCCAGATTTTTTTTCACAGGGTGCACACCGACCACTGGAACCATTCTCCCTCATGTAGGTCTACCAGGCCTTTCCGCTGGGTTTGAAGTCCTAGAATTTATGGCGTATAAAATACGTCACAAACAGTGGCGGTGTAAGACGTATTTATGCGGCGTAAACAGTCAAAGGGTTAAATACCTCCTTAAATGTAGTCCTACATAGAGAATGATTATCAGGGCTGGTGGTAACCGTCTGTGGTATGCGGCGTTGAAGTTCCAATGGTAGATTAGAGATGGAGTTGAATCTTGATTCAGTCGAGTTGATCCTGGCAAGGTCGCCACTTGTGAAGGCTTACTCAGCCCTGTAACAACTTCAGACAGTATTACCAAGGCTGGCTCCTCCTCAGGAAAATTAATGAATAGAAAAAGAAATAATAATTCACAAAGATAAACACTTTATTATTTATTAATGCAAAGATAAAACAGTGAAACATGAAGGTGTATCCTACTTGAAAGAAAAATGAAAAGAAAAAATGACATTTGAATTCAACGCTAATATGTACAATTATACTGGGGTGTCTGGTGGAGGTTGACACTTTCTTGTAGAAATTGTAGCCGTTACTGATGATGTGGGGGGGGGGCCACAGGTGTTGGTGACAACCCAACAACTAGTTCTTCACAGAGTCTATAGCCTTGAATAGTCAGTCCAGATGACAGGAAAGCAGGTTCTTTACCACTACAAAGATGAGGGGTTGTCTGCTGTCGCCTACAGTTAATCGGGTAGGTAGATCCAACAAGTGACGTCCCCGGACTTTTGCAAAAGTCCTTCTCCTTCAACACTTCTCGTTGGTTGGCAGGTGACCCGATCTGTCATTCCAAGCTGGAAAGAGAGACAGGTTACCCACTGCTTAAGAAACCACTCTCCATGATAAGTACAATACCTAAAAGACGTGGTGATTATCAAAACATCTAACATGGAGATCAAGGCTGAAAGGACTAAGTTTATTATTGGTCAAAAGTGAAGCTTTCAACCAATAAGTCCACTAGAATAGGAGCAGGCTTTTGCTTACAGTTGTGCTGGGAGCTGTGAGTTGAGTGATTACTGTTTAGCCGGAGCCCCACACGTCACCTTTTGGGGTGGGGAGAAAGGGGGGGGGGATAGCGGGAGCTAGACTTACCCTACCTTAACAAGCAGCCGGCAATCAAACTATCGTTACCATATACTCGCTCGCTACTCCTATCTGTTGAACTTTTCCCTCACATGGAGCAACGTAATGCATTGCCAGAAATGTCTCCGGGAAGCACCCTGGCTCAACAGGCACATACCAGGGAACTAATGAGGCTTTGTGAAAAGTACTCATTAACGCCTAAACAGTCCAAACGTATATATATTCTCTCCCCAGTGCCCCAGATATTTAGGGTCAGTACTTACCGAGATACGAGGCCACGAAGTTGGCACTGGATGTTCACCTGATGGCAACATCGAGTCCTGCCACTTGCAGCTGTGTTGCCAATATACCTTTTTTCTCATTTTTATATTATTTTATATAATTTTTATGTTCTGATAATTACAATGGACCCTCTGTTAACAATATTAACCCTTTCAGGGTCCAGAGGCCAAATTTCAAAGTGCGCACCAATGTCCAAGAATTTTCAAAAAACAATTTTCTTATTTTTTCTTATGAAATGGTAGAGAATCTTTTTCTGAAAGCAATAAAGCAAAAAGTACGAAATTTGATGGAAAATTGACAGAATTATGCTCTTGCGAATTTTGATGTGTCAGCGATATTTACGTATCAGCGATTTTGCCAACTTTGACTCCCATTTTAGGCCAATTATATTACTCCAGTCGACCAAATTCTTAGCTATTTCCCTAGTATTACTTCTATTTTATCGATTGAGCACAAGAATTTGCCAAGTCAACTGTTTTAACTACAAAATAAAGTGATTGGAAATTGGTAATTTGGCCAATTTAATGCAAAGTTCAAAATATTCTAATTTGAAAATTGGGTCCAGAATAAACAACGCAGGCATTCCTGGAACTAAACTAACATTTCCTCTGTTCATTAGTTTTGTTTTCAGACTTTACAAATGAATTCCATTTAGATTTTTTATTCACGTAATGAATTTTTATTCAAACCAAGAAATAGAAGATTTACTGTTATGCACTGCTGTAATAATTGTATAAATAATATCACCACATTTGTGAATGTGTATTAGACCCACCAGCTGGCGTGTATTAGACGTGTGGGATCATTTGTTTACTCTTGAACATTGGCAAAAATTTTGCATTTCTGCTATTTTGAGCTCAGTTTCAACCCATTTCCATTACTAAAACCAGTCAAAATCATCTCTATTTCTGTAATATATCTTCCATTCTATGAAATGAGACCAAGAAATCGCAAATACAACTATAAAAAAACGTACGAAAAACACTGCAAAGTCGCTGTTTTAATTGAAAATTACGGTCTTGGTTTTTTTTCTCTTATGCACTGTGTGCTGCAAGATTTGTTTCATGTGGTGCACACATACCACATAGATGTATTCTCTCATATCTAGGCCCAAATTTACCACTCACAGCTTATCAGAGTGAGCCGAGCTCATGGCGTAGATCTACGGTTTCGACCCTCAATGTATAGCCGTAGATCTACAGCACGGACCCTCAAAGGGAAGGAAAGGGAAGGAAATCCAGAATCACATGCAATCTATGCTTTTCCAAACACCATATCTCTTGTACTAGACTAAATACAGCCTCAATAAATGACCTCGAACTAGCAAGGTATTTCTGGTTGTGCAATAAAGATGTAGAACTTTGGGCAGGTATCAGAAAGGTACTAAGGAGAGTAATAAATGATAAAAATAATCAAGAAAACAAAGATGACCTCTTGGATAGTCTACCAAAAACATATAAAACATGGGAGCAAGAGATAGTGTATCAAAAAATGCAGAATGCCCATACCACAACAGATGACTCAAAACTATCTAGTCACCCACATAGTGCTAAACCAGACCCATCCCCCAGTCATAGCACTAATACCCACGGTGCTGGTGCTGGCCCAGGCTCAGCCCCCAGCCCCAGTGCTGACTCAGACCCAGCCCCTTCCTTACTGCCAGCCCAGACTCGACTAGGGACCCTACCACAGCCACCACTAAAACCGTAAATATACAACCATCATTGCACAAGACCGTGGCCCACAGTACAGATGTTGGAGAGGAGTCTCCTCCTCCTTCCTCTACTGAGGAAAGTAGAGGAGTCTCCTCCTCCTTCCTCTACTGAGGAAAGTAGAGGGAATCCAGGACGGGGTGGTCCTGGCTTGGATACTGAGGATTATAGTGCAGTCCCAGAACCTGCAGAAATTGACAACACACCTCCCAACAATTCTCAACCGAAGGTAAATTTGTGCAAATATTATGCTTGGGGCATCTGTAAGCATGGAAATATCAGGAAAAAAATGGGACATGCAACTTTGAGCATCCCAAAAAATGTAGCAACCTCCTGTCTGAAGGAGTGTGTAGTTCTTCTTCCTGTACTTTCTCTCACCCAAAAATGTGTCACTCCTCGGTCCTCCAGAAGCAGTGTTACAACATAGACTGCCCTGCATACCATCTAAAAGGGACCAGGAGGCACAGACCCCACAAGACAAAAAATAGTAGCTACGACAATCCAACTCCAGGTGATTTTTTAGTGGCAGGAAACAGAAAAAGAAAATGGAAGGAAATAACAAAAATAGTCCACCACCTTGGAGCCTTGTTGGACTGGAGGTGCAGCCAGTGGCCACCCATGGCCCTCCAGAATTACAACTACTGATGCCAATTACAAAATCCCCCCAACAAACACAGAATACAACCTCGTTCATATTTGCTAATATACAGGGCCTTAAGCCATCAACCAACAACAAAATACCTTTTATCAGTGGACTTCTAGAGGAGTCTAATGCAATGTTTACAGCCTTCACAGAGACTCGCACAAAAGATCACTTTGACAGTGAAATATGGATAAGTGGTTACAACCTTTTTAGATGCAACAGAATGAACAGGCAACAAGGGGGGGTTGGCCTGTATGTCAAAGAGTCCCTTATCTGCACAGAGTTGCTGAACACCACAAATGATGTAGTTTATGTTCTATCAATAAAGATCGAGAACCAAAACCTAGTCATTGTGGTTGTATGTAAGCCACCAGATGCAACCTCCCAACCGTTCATGGAACAGCTATTGAAAATTGATTACTGTCTGGAAAACCTTCCAGCTCCATCCCCAAACATCTTGCTGCTTGGTGATTTCAACCTAAGGCATACAAAATGGTAGAATGTAGCAAATAATGTTATAGCTGAAACAATCCCCGGAGGTAGCGCAGATGAAAGGTCACACAGACATGAGCTACTAAGCCTCTGCAAAAAACACACCTTAAGCCAGCAGATAGTGGAGCCAACAAGACTAGAAAACACACTTGACCTTATCTTCACAAATAATGAGGACCTGATAAGAGACATAAGAATATCAAAAACAACTAATTCCGATCACAACCTAATCGAAGTCCAGACGTACATGCATAGGGGTCCTGATCAGCAGAATGCATGTACCTGTGAAGGTATCTTCACAAAATACAACTTCAACAACAAGAACATCAACTGGGACCAGGTAAACCATGTCCTAAACGAAACATGTTGGGAAAATATCTTAAATGACATGGATCCAAACCAGCGCCTTGAAAGGATCAACTTCCTGGCAGCTGAAGCATGTTCTAGGCATATTCCCCTAAGAAAGAAGAAGAGCAGGAGTAAACCGGAGAGAGAAAGACGCTCCCTCTACAGAAGACAACGAAGAGTCACTGAGCTCCTCAGGAGTGCTAGAATATCTGTTACACGAAAGAAGGCGCTGACCAGGTAAGTGGAAACTATCGAACTTAAGTTAAATGGCTCTTACAGGAACCAGGAGAGACAGGAGGAACTTAAAGCTATTAGTGAAATTGAAAGAAATTCAAAATATTTCTTTTCATATGCCAAAAACAAGGCAAATACCACATCTAGTATTGGGCCCTTACTCAGACAGGATGGGACTTACACAGATGACAACAAGGAAATGAGTGAAATATTGAAATCCCAGTATGACTCTGTGTTTAGTGAACCACTAATCAGTCTGAGGATCGACGACCCAAATGATTTCTTCATGAATGTGCCTCAAAAACTCCTAAATTGTATGCCAGATTTCCGACATTACCCTAACTCCGATAGATTTCGAAAAAGCCATTGACAACATGCCCATGCACTCAGCCCCAGGCCCAGACTCGTGGAACTCTGTTTTCATTAAGAACTGCAAGAAACCCCTCTCGCGTGCCCTAAGTACACGATGGAGGAGGAGCTTGGACATGGGTGTGAAATTCCACAGTCACTTAAAACAACGGATATAGCCCCACTCCATGAAGGTGGCAGCAAAGCATTAGCTAAGAACTATAGACCAATAGCTCTGACGTCCCACATCATAAAAATCTTTGAAAGAGTGCTAAGAAGCAGGATTGCAAATCACCTGGATTCCCAAAGTCTGCACAATCCAGGGCAACATGGGTTCAGGGCAGGTCGCTCCTGCCTCTCGCAACTACTGGATCATTATGATAGGGCCTTGGATGCACTGGAAGAAAATCAGAATGCAGATGTAATATACACAGACTTTGCAAAAGCATTTGACAAATGTGATCATGGCGTAATAGCCCATAAAATACGCTAAAGGAATAACTGGGAAAGTGGGGAGATGGATCTTCAACTTCCTAACAAATCAAACACAAAGAGCAGTGGTCAACAGAGTTAAATCAGAGGCTGCCATAGTGAAGAGCTCTGTTCCACAAGGCACAGTACTCGCCCCCATCTTATTCCTCATCCTCATATCAGACATAGACAGAGATATACATCACAGCACCGTATCATCCTTTGCGGATGATACTAGGATCTGCATGAGGCTGTCATCTGCTGAGGACGCGATTAACCTCCAAGAAGATATAAACAAAGTTTTCCAGTGGGCAACGGTAAACAGTATGATGTTCAATGAGGACAAATTCCAACTGCTCCGTTATGGGAAAACTGGAGGAGATAATAACTAGAACAGAGTATACTACAGACTCTGGCCATACAATAGAGCGGAAAAATAATGTAAGGGACCCGGGAGTAGTAATGTCTGAGGATCTCACTTTCAAGGATCACAACAGTGCCACGATCGCACGTGCAAAGAAAACGATAGGATGGATAATGAGAATGTTCCAAACGAGAGATGCCAAGCCAATGATGATCCTTTTCAAATCACTTGTTCTCTCTAGGCTGGAATACTGCTGTACATTAACATCTCCATTCAAAGCAGGTAAAATCGCAGATCTAGAGAGTGTACAGAGATCCTTTACTGCACGTATAAGTTCTGTCAAGCACCTTAACTACTGGGAACGCTTGGAAGCACTTGACTTGTACTCTTTGGAATGCAGGAGGGAGAGATATATCATAATCTACACTTGGAAAATCCTGGAAGGAATGGTCCCAAATCTGCACACAGAAATCACTCCCTACGAAAGTAAAAGACTGGGCAGGCGATGAAAAATGCCCCCAATTAAAAGTAGGGGCGCCATTGGTACACTAAGGGAAAACACCGTAAGTGTCCGGGGCCCTAGACTGTTCAACAGCCTCCCATCAACATTAGGGGAATTGCCAATAAACCCCTGGCTGCCTTCAACAGAGAGCTGGACAGATACCTAAAGTCAGTGCAGGATCAGCCGGGCTGCGGCTCGTACGTTGGACTGCGTGCGGCCAGCAGTAACAGCCTAGTTGATCAGGCCCTGATCCATCGGGAGGCCTGGTCATGGACCGGGCCGCGGGGGCGTTGATCCCCGAAATAACCTCCAGGTAACTTCCAGGGTTAATCCATTCCAGAGAGCTTGTCCTTGACCGATTTTATCATTATCCGATTTAATTTTTCCCATAAGAAATAATGGAACTCCTATTAATCCGTTCCTGCTGTCAGGGGGCATGGCAGAATGGTACTTCAATATGACGTTATCATCTCTACAGCATATTTATCTATCACAATTCATCTAATATGTCATAAACAATATTAATAACATAGAAACATGATATATACACTAGAATGAATAAAATATATCATAATGTATGTGAGGATAAGTGGTGGAAGTGGTGGTGTTGGGTTTATAATGGCCACTGAGAGAAGCCGTACATATTAGTGGTGCAGGAGGCTTCTGCCACCACCACTCTCCACAAACAATATATGTACCTAATTTATAAATAAGAAATATTTGCAACTGCCTTGGAGGAGATGTTAGTTAATTACCAAGTTAGTTTTA
>NC_069435.1:44325040-44380417 GCF_026875155.1 Cherax quadricarinatus | reverse complement strand
TATTTTTTGAGTGTTTTAAGTAAAAAAAATTTTTGCCATCAGTACTTAGGATATAGAGCCGAAAAAGTTTGCAAAAAGTGAGGTCGTATGGAACGGGCGCTGCCGCCCACCCGGTTTTCTTTTATTTACTCTAATTCAAAAGTTTCTTGCATTTTTCAATATTTTCTTTTCAAGTAACTTATGTGGCCTGTGGGGACCAATGAAAGGGCATTGTTCAAATATACACTCATTATTTACAACACAATAACAGAAAAAAATTTTATCACTAGTAGTTTGTGTTTTACACTTTGTTTACACAACAAACAGTACAAAACAATGTTTATTACTATTTTTCCCATAATTATTTACATATGTACAGTCACTAAACCGTTCATAAAAATGCTGCAGCTTGTGGAACTCTTTGAAACAGGGGTATTGCAGAGGGGCACTTGACCTCCTCACATATAAAACGAGTGTGTCTGCGTGTTTGTGTGGGCGTTTTGTGGTATGTGTACATACAAAAACACCTCTTCTGAGCTTTTTTTCTTGGCAGTAGTAGGAGGCAGTTGTATGGGGTGTGATCACCAGGCCTGAAACGAGGAGGGCGGGGTGTTGGTAATTTTGTGGGCGTGGTCTATTGCAGGTGTTGCCCTTGGTACTTTGCGATTATTTGTTCTGATTTACTGACAAACAAAATTCACCATTTTTTGGTGTTTTGTTGGTCTTCAACTTGTATATGTTATAGCATTTAGCATGGAGATATCAACAAGATGGAAAAAAAGTTTTATATACCACTTATAACTCTTGTGTACACAATCGGGAAAACCCAAACTATGTCACATTTGCCCACTAAGCGCATTTTTGAGGTTGTAGTCCATGACAGCTGTAGGTTTTAGAATGGGTTTATTGTCCCCCTTGTTGTGCCTGCCACTGTGTGCCTTTCGTTTGGGTGAACTGATGTCAACAATGTGACATCACGTTTGTCATGCCCACGAAATGCCCTGATGTCATTGGCAGCAAAAAGGGTTGCACCTCACCTCTGCGCATGCCAGCGTTGAACCAATTACCATGCACTGTGCCACACACGTCTGTCAAGTTTACTTGCAAGAAATCACTGAGTAAGGGGCTTGTGTACCAGTTATCAGTAAATAACATATCCCCCCTACCAAGATATGGTTCCATCATTGTTCTAACCACATCACCAGAGATACCCAATAACTTAATGGTATCTCTCAAAGTATTACTGCCAGTGTACACAATGATATCCAAAACTGACCACTTCTGAGTCACATAGTACAAATAACTTTATACCAAAGCGTTTTCCCCTTGCTTGGTTATATTTCTTGAAGGAGAGTTCTTCCTTTGAATAAAATCAGGACTCGTCAATAACAAGCTTCCTGAAGGGATAAAATACATGCAGCAATTTTGTTTCATGTACATAAACACATTTCTGATCTTATATAACCTGTCGTTCTGTCAGACCTGGTTTTTGTCTGAAAAGTGTAACATACGTACCCGTTCAGGAAACGATTGAACCTATAGTGTCACTAAACCTGGAGTTGAAATCAGGCGTTCTGTTGCCCAGTATGTTGGGGACAGTGTGCTTATACACATGTTGGCATAAGCATTATTGTGGCAAAAAACAGGTACATCTCTGCCACAGTTGTTCCTTCCATGGTGTAGTTGTGATTTTGGTGAGAGAATTGTATTTGCCATGGTGTAATCATAGTATGTGTTGGTTTCCCTGACAATGATGTCCATCAGGGGTTCATCAAAGAATAACTCAAAGCATTCCAGTTCACTAGCATTGTTCCCAAGTGGACATGATGGCTTTATTCCACTTTGTGTTTCATCAAAGTCATGGGGACTGGGAACAAACTCGTCACCGTCCTGCCAATCCCAGATGCGGTCTGCTGGTGGGTTCTGGATATTGTACCGTGGTTGTGGTTGTGCAGGTTGTGGGAGTGTGGGGTCGGGTGAGGCTGGTTGTTGTTGTGCAGAGTCAGCAGCGTGGGTAGTAGCGTGGCCCGCTGCTGGTGCCACATGGGCCGTGCCACCATCACTATCACCACCACTGCCTGCTCCCTCACTCACATCATTCATACCCATCGTAACAATATCGTCATCTTCACTATCAGGTCATGGTGTAGGGCCACGGGATGTGCTCCCAGAGTTTCTCCTTCCCCTTGGAACAGCATATGAAACACTACCAGACCGCATGCTACTTCGTACATACTGCTGCTTCACTGGGAATATTCACCCTCACTGTCACAACTAGAACTGCTTTCAATGACCTTGAAATCACTATCACTGTCATATTCACTGCTAACATCTGGGTGTTGTACACGACCAAATAGTTTCCTCTTTCGTCCTGGTACAGGCGAACGTGAACGTGAACAAGCCGGCCCAGCACCAGAGGTGGAAGGTTGTGGGTCATCTGGGTTTTCATCACTAATTACGTTATCCTGGGCACTTTTTTCGGTCACACTCACTTCAAAACCCTGGAATTCACTGTCACTGACATTTTCATCACTGTTAGAGCTATCACTTGGGAACAAAAGACCTCCAATCTGCCGAGGAGTGAGGAACTTCTTACCGAGAGGCATGGTGAAAATGGACTACCAAGATGGCGTTCCCACAATGCACCGCTTGGTCCCAGATTTTTTTCACAGGGTGCACACCGACTACTGAGACCCATTCTCCCTCATGTAGGTCTACCAGGCCTTTCCCGCTTGATTTGAAGTCGCTAGAATTTATGCGTATAAATACGTCACAAACAGTGGCGTGTAAGACGTATTTATGCGGCGTAAACAGTCAAAGGGTTAAATACCTCTACTGTAGTCCTACCATAGAGAATGATTACTCAGGGCTGGTGGTAACCGTCTGTGGTATGCGGCGTTGAAGTTCCAATGGTAGATTAGAGATGGAGTTGAATCTTGATTCAGTCGAGTTGATCCTGGCAAGGTCGCCACTTGTGAAGGCTTACTCAGCCCTGTAACAACTTCAGACAGTATTACCAAGGCTGGCTCCTCCTCAGGAAAATTAATGAATAGAAAAAGAAATAATAATTCACAAAGATAAACACTTTATTATTTATTAATGCAAAGATAAAACAGTGAAACATGAAGGTGTATCCTACTTGAAAGAAAAATGAAAAGAAAAAATGACATTTGAATTCAACGCTAATATGTACAATTATACTGGGGTGTCTGGTGGAGGTTGACACTTTCTTGTAGAAATTGTAGCCGTTACTGATGATGTGGGGGGGGGGGCCACAGGTGTTGGTGACAACCCAACGACTAGTTCTTCACAGAGTCTATAGCCTTGAATAGTCAGTCCAGATGACAGGAAAGAAGGTTCTTTACCACTACAAAGATGAGGGGTTGTCTGCTGTCGCCTACAGTTAACTCAGGGTAGGTAGATCCAACAAGTGACGTCCCCGGACTTTTGCAAAAGTCCTCTCCTTCAACACTTCTCGTTGGTTGGCAGGTGACCCGATCTGTCATTCCAAGCTGGAAAGAGAGACAGGTTACCCACTGCTTAAGAAACCACTCTCCATGATAAGTACAATACCTAAAAGACGTGGTGATTATCAAAACATCTAACATGGAGATCAAGGCTGAAAGGACTAAGTTTATTATTGGTCAAAAGTGAAGCTTTCAACCAATAAGTCCACTAGAATAGGAGCAGGCTTTTGCTTACAGTTGTGCTGGGAGCTGTGAGTTGAGTGATTACTGTTTAGGCCGAGCCCCACACGTCACCTTTTGGGGTGGGGAGAAAGGGGGGGGGGGGATAGCGGGAGCTAGACTTACCCTACCTTAACAAGCAGCCAGCAATCAAACTATCGTTACCATATACTCGCTCGCTACTCCTATCTGTTGTTGAACTTTTCCCTCACATGGAGCAACGTAATGCATTGCCAGAAATGTCTCGGAAGCACCCTGGCTCAACAGGCACATACCAGGGAACTAATGGGGCTTTGTAAAAAGTACTCTTTAAGCCAAAACCCGGGTCCAACCGTATATATTTCTCCCCCCCATTTCCCCCCCGGGATTTTTTGGGTCAGTACTTTCCCGAGTTACAAAGGCACGAATTTGGCATGGTTTTTCACCTGATGGCAAATCGAGTCCTCCCAAATTGCAGTGTTTTCCCAAATATACCTTTTTTTCATTTTTTTTATTATTTTTTAAAATTTTTTATGTTCTGATAATTAAAAAGGGCCCCTCTGTTATCATATTAACCCTTTCAGGGCCAAGGCCCCCAAATTAAAAGTGCGCAAAATTTTTCCAAAAATTTTTCAAAAAAATTTTTCTTATTTTTTTTTTTGAAGGGTTTAGGAATCTTTTTCGGGAAAGGGCCAAAAAGCAAAAAGTCCCGAAATTTGATGGAAAATTGACAAAATTTAGCTCTTGCGGCTTTGTTGTGTAGCGATTTTACGAAAATTTTCCCAACTTTGATACCCATTTTGGGGAAATTTAAATTTTAATTTCCATTTGACCAAATTCTTAGCTATTTCCCTTATTATTTTTTTTTATCGATTGAGCACAAAAATTTTTCCCAAAGTCAACTGTTTTAACTCCCAAAAAAAAAGGGGTTTGGGAAAAATTGGTTTTTTTGGCCCAAATTTTAATGCAAAGTTAAAAATTATTCTAATTTTGAAAAATTGGGTACCGAATAAACAACGGGCTTTCCCGGGAAACCCAAAATTAAATTTCCTTGTTCATTAGTTTTGTTTTCAGACTTTACAAATGAATTCCATTAGTTTTTATTAGTATTGAATTTTATTCAAACCAAGAAATAGAAGATTTACTGTTATGCAACTGCTGTAAATAATTGTATAAATAATATCACCACATTTGTGAATGTGTATTAGACCACCAGCTGGCGTGTATTAGACGTGTGGGATCATTTGTTTACTCTTGAACATTGGCAAAAATTTTGCATTTCTGCTATTTTGAGCTCAGTTTCAACCCATTTCCATTACTAAAACCAGTCAAAATCATCTCTATTTCTGTAATATATCTTCCATTCTATAAAATGAGACCAAGAAATCACAAATACAACTATAAAAAAACGTACGAAAAACACTGCATAAGTCGCTGTTTTAATTGAAAATACGGTCTTGGTTTTTTTTCTCTTATGCACTGTGTGCTGCAAGATTTGTTTCATGTGGTGCACACATACCACATAGATGTATTCTCATCATATCTAGGCCCAAATTTACCACTCACAGCTTATCAGAGTGAGCCGAGCTCATGGCGTTAGATCTACGGTTTCGACCCTCAATGTATAGCCGTAGATCTACAGCACGGACCCTCAAGGGAAGGAAAGGGAAGGAAATCCAGAATCACATGCAATCTATGCTTTTCCAAACACATATCTCTTGTACTAGACTAAAATACAGCTCAATAAATGACTCGAACTAGCAAGGTATTTTGGTTGTGCAATAAAGATGTAGAACTTTGGGCAGGTATCAGAAAGGTACTAAGGAGGTAATAAATGATAAAAATAATCAAGAAAACAAAGTGACCTCTTGGATAGTCTTACCAAAAACATATAAAACATGGGAGCAAGAGATAGTGTATCAAAAAATGCAGAATGCCCATACCACAATACAGATGACTCAAACTATCTAGTCACCCACATAGTGCTAAACAGACCCATCCCCAGTTCATAGCACTAATACCACGGTGCTGGTGCTGGCCCAGGCTCAGCCCCAGCCCCAGTGCTGACTCACGGACCCAGCCCAGCCTTATGCCAGCCCAGACTCTACTAGGGACCCTACCACAGCCACCACTAAAACCGTAAATATACAACCATCATTGCACAAGACCGTGGCCCACAGTACAGATGTTGGAGAGGAGTCTCCTCCTCCTTCTTCTGAGGAAAAGAGTTCCTCTCTCTGAGGAAAGTAGAGGGAATCCAGGACGGGGTGGTCTGGTTGGATACTGAGGATTATAGTGCAGTCCAGAACCTGCAGAAATTGACAACAACCTCCCAACAATTCTCAACCGAAGGTAAATTTGTGCATAAATTATGCTTGGGGCATCTGTAAGCATGGGAATATCAGGAAAAAAAATGGGACATGCAACTTTGAGCATCCCAAAAATGTAGCAACCTCCTGTCTGAAGGAGTGTGTAGTTCTTCTTCCTGTACTTTCTCTCACCAAAAATGGTCACTCCTCGGTCCTCCAGAAGCAGTGTTACAACATAGACTGCCTGCATACATCTAAAAGGACCAGGAGGCACAGACCCCACAAGACAAAAAAATAGTAGCTACGACAATCATCTCCAGGTGATTTTTTAGTGGCAGGAAACAGAAAAGAAAAATGGAGGAAATAACAAAATTGTCCACCACCTTGGAGCCTTGTTGGACTGGAGGTGCAGCCAGTGGCCACCCATGGCCCTCCAGAATTACAACTACTGATGCAATTACAAATCCCCCAACAAAACACGAATACAACTCGTTCATATTTGCTAATATACAGGGCCTTAAGCATCCAACCAACAACAAAATACCTTTTATCAGTGGACTTCTAGAGGAGTCTAATGCAATGTTTACAGCCTTCACAGAGACTCGCCAAAAGATCACTTTGACAGTGAAATATGGATAAGTGGTTACAACTTTTAGATGCAACAGAATGAACAGGCTACAAGGGGGGGTTGGCCTGTATGTCAAAGAGTCCCTTATCTGCACAGAGTTGCTGAACACCACAAATGATGTAGTTTATGTTCTATCATAAAGATCGAGAACCAAAACTAGTCATTGTGGTTGTATGTAAGCCACCAGATGCAACCTCCCAACCGTTCATGGAACAGCTATTGAAAATTGATTACTGTCTGGAAACCTTCCAGCTCCATCCCAAACATCTTGCTGCTTGGTGATTTCAACCTAAGGCATACAATGGTAGAATGTAGCAAATAATGTTATAGCTGAACAATCCCGGAGGTAGCGCAGATGAAAGGTCACACAGATCATGAGCTACTAAGCCTCTGCAAAAACACACTTAAGCAGCAGATAGTGGAGCCAACAAGACTAGAAACACACTTGACCTTATCTTCACAAATAATGAGGACCTGATAAGAGACATAAGAATATCAAAAACAACTAATTCCGATCACACCTAATCGAAGTCCAGACGTACATGCATAGGGGTCCTGATCAGCAGAATGCATGTACCTGTGAAGGTATCTTCACAAAATACAACTTCAACAACAAGAACATCAACTGGGACCAGGTAAACCATGTCCTAAACGAAACATGTTGGGAAAATATCTTAAATGACATGGATCCAAACCAGCGCCTTGAAAGGATCAACTTCCTGGTAGCCGAAGCATGTTCTAGGCATATTCCCCTAAGAAAGAAGAAGAACAGGAGTAAACCGGAGAGAGAAAGACGCTCCCTCTACAGAAGACAACGAAGAGTCACTGAGCTCCTCAGGAGTGCTAGAATATCTGTTACACGAAAGAAGGCGCTGACCAGGTAAGTGGAAACTATTGAACTTAAGTTAAATGGCTCTTACAGGAACCGGAGAGACAGGAGGAACTTAAAGCTATTAGTGAAATTGAAAGAAATTCAAATATTTCTTTTCATAGCCAAAAACAAGGCAAATACCACATTAGTATTGGGCCTTACTCAGACAGGATGGGACTTACACAGATGACAACAAGGAAATGAGTGAATATTGAAATCCCAGTATGACTCTGTGTTTAGTGAACCACTAATCAGTCTGAGGATCGAGACCCAAATGATTTCTTCATGAATGTGCCTCAAACTCCATAAATGTATGCCAGATTTCCGACATTACCTAACTCCGATAGATTTCGAAAAAGCCATTGACAACATGCCCATGCACTCAGCCCCAGGCCAGACTCGTGGAACTCTGTTTTCATTAAGAACTGCAAGAAACCCTCTCGCGTGCCCTAAGTACACGATGGAGGAGGAGCTTGGACATGGGTGAAATTCCACAGTCACTTAAACAACGGATATAGCCCCACTCCATGAAGGTGCAGCAAAGCATTAGCTAAGAACTATAGACCAATAGCTCTGACGTCCCACATCATAAAAATCTTTGAAAGAGTGCTAAGAAGCAGGATTGCAAATCACCTGGATTCCCAAAGTCTGCACAATCCAGGGCAACATGGGTTCAGGGCAGGTCGCTCCTGCCTCTCGCAACTACTGGATCACTATGATAGGGCCTTGGATGCACTGGAAGAAAATCAGAATGCAGATGTAATATACACAGACTTTGCAAAAGCATTTGACAAATGTGATCATGGCGTAATAGCCCATAAAATACGCTAAAGGAATAACTGGGAAAGTGGGGAGATGGATCTTCAACTTCCTAACAAATCAAACACAAAGAGCAGTGGTCAACAGAGTTAAACAGAGGCTGCCATAGTGAAGAGCTCTGTTCCACAGGCATCAGTACTCGCCCCCATCTTATTCCTCATCCTCATATCAGACATAGACAGAGATATACATCACAGCACCGTATCATCCTTTGCGGATGATACTAGGATCTGCATGAGGCTGTCATCTGCTGAGGACGCGATTAACCTCCAAGAAGATATAAACAAGTTTTCAGTGGGCAACGGTAAACAGTATGATGTTCAATGAGGACAAATTCCAATGCTCCGTTATGGGAAAACTGGAGGAGATAATAACTAGAACAGAGTATACTACAGACTCTGGCCATACAATAGAGCGGGAAAAATAATGTAAGGGACCGGGGAGTAGTAATGTCTGAGGATCTCACTTTCAAGGATCACACAGTGCCACGATCGCACGTGCAAAGAAAACGATAGGATGGATAATGAGAATGTTCCAAACGAGAGATGCCAAGCCAATGATGATCCTTTTAAAATTTCACTTGTTCTCTCTAGGCTGGAATACTGCTGTACATTAACATCTCCATTCAAAGCAGGTAAAATCGCAGATCTAGAGAGTGTACAGAGATCCTTTACTGCACGTATAAGTTCTGTCAAGCACCTTAACTACTGGGAACGCTTGGAAGCACTTGACTTGTACTCTTGGAATGCAGGAGGGAGAGATATATCATAATCTACATTTGGGAAAATCCTGGAAGAATGGTCCCAAATCTGCACACAGAAATCACTCCCTACGAAAGTAAAAGACTGGGCAGGCGATGAAAAATGCCCCCATTAAAAAGTAGGGGCCATTGGTACACTAAGGGAAAACACCGTAAGTGTCCGGGGCCCTAGACTGTTCAACAGCCTCCCATCAACATTAGGGGGAAATTGCCAATAAACCCCTGGCTGCCTTCAACAGAGAGCTGGACAGATACCTAAAGTCAGTGCAGGATCAGCCGGGCTGCGGCTCGTACGTTGGACTGCGTGCGGCCAGCAGTAACAGCCTAGTTGATCAGGCCCTGATCCATCGGGAGGCCTGGTCATGGACCGGGCCGCGGGGGCGTTGATCCCCGAAATAACCTCCAGGTAACTTCCAGGGTTAATCCATTCCAGAGAGCTTGTCCTTGACCGATTTTATCATTATCCGATTTAATTTTTCCCATAAGAAATAATGGAACTCCTATTAATCCGTTCCTGCTGTCAGGGGGCATGGCAGAATGGTACTTCAATATGACGTTGTTATCATCTCTACAGCATATTTATCTATCACAATTCATCTAATATGTCATAAACAATATTAATAACATAGAAACATGATATATACACTAGAATGAATAAAATATATCATAATGTATGTGAGGATAAGTGGTGGAAGTGGTGGTGTTGGGTTTATAATGGCCACTGAGAGAAGCCGTACATATTAGTGGTGCAGGAGGCTTCTGCCACCACCACTCTCCACAAACAATATATGTACCTAATTTATAAATAAGAAATATTTGCAACTACCTTGGAGGAGATGTTAGTTTAATTACCAAGTTAGTTTGATGGAGTGTAGCAGACGTGCAGGGAGTGTAGCAGACGTGCAGGGCGTGTAGCAGAACATGCTGGCAGTTAGCAGATAGCAGGTGAGCGAGTGTAGCCGAATGGTGGCAGTGTTAGCAGATATGCAGGGAGTGTAGCAGACATGCGGGGAGTGTAGCGACATGCAGGGAGTGTAGCAAGACATGCTGGCAGTGTAGCCTGACATGCTGAGAGTGTAGCAGGCGTGCAGGGAGTGTAGCAGACATGTGGGCAGGTGTAGGCTGACATGCTGGGAGTGTAGCAGGCGTGGCAGGGAGTGTCAGCAGACATGTCTGGCAGTTGTGTAGCAGATATGCGGGAAGTTGTAGCAGACAGGCTGGCAGTGTAGCAGACATGCTGGGGAGTGTAGCAGGAGTGCAGTGCTGTGTTGCAGGCGTGCCGTAGTGGAACTGGGCGTGCAGGGTATGTAGTTGACGTGCTGGCAGTTGTAGCAGGACATGTGGCCTGGGTAGCAGACATTGCTGGCAGTGTAGTAGATATGCTGGGCGTGTAGCAGACATGCTGGGAGTGTATCAGACATGCTGGGAGTGTATCTGACATTGCTGGGAGTGTATCAGGGACATGCTGTGGTGTAGCGGCGGTGCAGGGAGTGTAGCAGAACATGCTGGCAGTTGTAGCAGACGTGCAGGGATGAGCAGAATAGCTGGCAGTGTAGCAGACATGCAGGAGTGTAGCGACATGCTGGGAGGGTAAGCAGATAGCTGGGGTGTGTAGCAGATGCTGTGTGGACAGTGTAGCAGATATGCTGAGCAGTGTAATAGATATACTGGGAGTTAGCAGGACATGCTGGCAGTGTAGCGATACGCATGGGAGTGTAGCAGGACATGCTGGCAGTTTGTAGCAGATAGCTGCGGAGGTGTAGCAGGCGTGTGCAGGAGTGTAGCAGGCGTGCAGGGAGTGTAAACAGGCGTGCAGGGTGGGTAGTAGACGTGCTGCAGTGTAGCAGACTTGCTGGCAGGGTGCGACATGCTGGCCCAGTGTTAGTAGATATGTGGGAGGTAGCAGACATGCCTGGGGTAGTGTATCTGACATAGCTGTGAGTGTAGCAGGACATGCTGGCAGTGTTAGCAGACATGCTGGCAGTATAGCAGACATGCTGCCGTGTAGCAGAACATGCTGGGAGTGTGTAGCAGGGACATGTGCAGTTGTTGCAGACATGCTCGCAGTGTAGCAGCATGCAGGGAGTTGTAGCCAGATATGCTGGGTGTGTAGCAGACGAGCGGGAGTGTAGCAGACGTGCAGGGAGTGTAGCAGGATGCAGGGAGTGTAGCAGACATGGCTGGATAGTGTAGCAGACATTGCTGAGTGTTAGCATGCAAGCTGTGAGTGTAGAAGGCATGCCAGTGAGTGTAGCATGACATGCTGGCTGTGTAGCGAATATGCGGGAGTGTAGCAGAACATGCTGCGTTGTAGCAGATATGCCAGGGAAATGTAGCAGACCATGCTGGCAGTGAGTGTAGCAGACATGCTGCCAGTGTAGCAGACATGCAGGGAGTGTAGCAGGCATGCTGGGAGTGGAGCAGCATGCTGGGTGTGGAGAGGCAGGCTGGCGTGTTGCAGGACATGATATGGTCAGTGTAGAGGACCTGCTGGCAGTGTAGCTGACGTGCAGGGAGTGTGTTAGCAGACATGCTGGCAGTGTAGCGACGTGCAGGGAGTGTAGCAGACATGCTGGCAGTGTAGCAGATATGCAGGGAGTGTAGCAGACATGCTGGCAGTGTAGCAGATATGCAGGGAGTGTAGCAGACTGCTGGGAAGGGTAGCAGATATGCAGGGAGTGTAGGGCAGACATGCCTTGTGGCAGTGTTAGCGATATGCAGGGAGTGTAGCAGACATGCTGCCAGTGTAGCAGACATTGCAGGGAGTGTAACAGGATGCAGGAGTGTAGCAGGGCGTGCAGTGAGTGTAGCAGGAGTGCAGGGAGTGTAGCAGACATGCAGGGAGTGTAGAAGGCATGCAGGGAGTGTAGCAGGCATGAGGGAGTGTAGGAGGCGTGCAGGGGAGTGTAGCGAGGCATGCAGGGAGGTGCAGCAGACATGCTGGCAGTGTAGCAGGGACATGCCGGGAGTGTAGCTGGCCAGTGTCGCAGGCATGAGGGCAGTGTAGCGCCATGCTGCAGTGTAGCATGCATGCAGGAGTGTAGCAGGCATGCTGGGAGTGTAGGCAGGCATGCTGGGAGTGTAGCAGACATTTGCTGGGGTAGGTAGCAGACATGCAGGGAGCTGTAGCAGACATGCAGGGTGTGTAGCAGACATGCAGGGAGTGTAGCAGGCGGCAGGGGTGTAGCAGACGTGCAGGGAGTGTAGCAGACATGCTGGAAGTTAGCAGACATGCGGTAGTAGGCAGACATGTGGGAGTGTAGCAGAACATGCTGGGAGTGTAGCAGACCATGCCGGGGAGTTGTAGCAGGCATGCAGGGAGTGTAGCAGCATGCAGGGAGTGTAGCCAGGCATTGCAGGGATTGTAGCAGGGAGTGATGGGAGTGTAGCAGGCATGCAGGGAGTGTAGGAGGCATGCAGGGAGTGTAGCGGACATGCTGGGAGTTTAGCGACATGCAGGGGAGTGTAGCAAGCATGCAGGGAGTTGTAGCAGACTTGAGGGAGTGTAAGCAGGCATGCAGGGAGTGTAGAAGGCATGCAGGGAGTGTGTAGCTGGCATTTGCAGGAGTGTAGCAGGATGCAGGGGAGGTAGCAGGCATGCAGGGAGTGTAGCAGGCATGCAGGGGAGTGTAGCAGGCCATTGCAGGGAGTGTTGGGCAGGCTGCAGGGGAGTTGCAGGATGCAGGGTGTGTAGCAGGCTTGCAGTGAGTGTAGCAGACATTGCAGGAGTGTAGCAGACATGCAGGGAGTGTAGCAGACTTGCTGGGGAGTGTAGCAGACATGCTCGGGGTGTAGCAGACATGCTGGCAGTGTAGCAGGCATGCTGGGAGTGTAGCAGACATGCTGGCAGTGTAGCAGACATGCTGGCAGTGTAGCAGACATGCTGGGAGTGTAGCAGACATGCTGGGAGTGTAGCGCATGCTGGCAGTGTAGCAGGCATGCAGGGTGTGTAGCAGCATGCAGAGGTGTAGCAGGGTGCAGGGGGAGTTGTAGCAGGCGTGCAGGGAGTGTAGCAGGCGTGCAGGGAGTGGAGCAGGCGTGCAGGGAGTGTAGTAGGCGTGCAGGGAGTGTAGCCGGCATGCAGGGAGTGTAGCCGGCGTGCAGGGTGTGTAGCCGGCGTGCAGGGAGTGTAGCGGCGCGTGTGCATTGGAGTGTAGCGGGTGCAGGGAGTGTAGCCCGGCGTGCAGTGGAGTGTGCCGGCGTGCATCAGGGGTGTAGCAGACAGCAGGGAGTGTAGCCAGCATGCAGGGTGTAGCAGGCATGCAGGGAGTTTGTAGCAGGCATGCAGGGCGTGTAGCAGCCTGAGGGAGGTGTAGCAGGCGGTGCAGGGAGTGTAGCCAGACATGCAGGGAGTGTGCCGGCATGCTGGGAGTGTAGTAGCCGGCATGCAGGGAGTGTAGCAGCATGCAGGGAGTGTAGCTACATGCAGGGAGTGTAGCCGGCATTGCAGGAGTGTAGCAGGCATTGCAGGGCGGTGTAGCATGACATGCAGTGGAGTTTAGAGGCATGTAGGAAACATGAGGAAGGCAAGTTTATTATGCATCAATATGACGCTAATACAGCTCTACGGCTTATTTATCTATCGCACTTCATCTACTATGCATAAAAACATATTAATAACATAGTAACCATATATACTCTAGAATGAATAAAATATGTCATATTGTAGGGTGGCAGACCCATTCTTCACATGTAGGCCGTCAGCTTTTCCACTACAGTTGAAGATGCTAGAATTTTGGCGTAAGTACTATGACACCAACACTGGCTCATAAGCTATAGTACTATGAACCAAACACTGTCATTAAGACATTGTACTATGACACACACTGGCTCATAAGACATTAGGACTATTGACACCAACACTGGCCGCATAAGACATAGTACTATGACACCAAACACGGGCTCATATGACATAGGACTATGACACCAACACTGGCTCATAAGACATAGTACTATGACACCAACACTGGCCTCATAAGCCATAGTACTATGACCACCAACACTGGCTCATAAGCCATAGTACTATATGACACCAACACTGGCTCAAAGCCATAGTACTATGACACCAAACACTGGCTCATTATGAATAGTACTTGGACACCAACATGGCTCATAGACTTAGTTACCTATGAACCAACACGGCTCATAAGACATTAGTACTATGACACCAACACTGGCCATAAGCCATAGTACTATGGACACCACACTGGGCTCATTAAGGTGTTGCAGGGATGCAGGGAGTGTAGCAGACATGCTGGGAGTTGTAGAGATATGACAGGGAGTTTAGCAGACATGCTGGCAGTGTTAGCAGACATGCTGGGAGTTGTAAGCCAGGCGTGCAGGGGAGTTGTGCAGAACATGTTGGCAGTTGTACGCAGACATGCTGGGATTGTCCGCAGCGTGCAGGGTGTGTAGCAGGCGTGCACGGATGTAACAGGCGTGCAGGGTGGGTAGTAGACGTGCAGGCAGTGTAGCAGAAAGCAGGCTGTTGTAGCAGACATTGCTGGGTGGGTAGAGCAGATATGCTGGCAGTATAGTAGATATGCTGGAGAGTGTAGCAGACTGGCTGGCAGTGTAGCAGATTGCAGGGAGTGTAGCAGACATGCTTGGCAGTGTAGGCGATATGTGAGGGAGTTGTAGTAGGCGTGCTGGGGAGGTAGCAGGCGACGTTGCAGGGAGTGTAGCAGGCATCTAGGGGTGTTAGCAGACATCCATGGAGTGTAGGCAGACATACTGGCAGTGGAGCAGGCATGCAGGGAGTGTAGCAGACATGCAGGGAGGGTCGCAGACATTGTGGCAGTGGTAGCAGATATGCAGGGAGTGTAGAGACATGCAGGGGAGTGGAACAGTATGCAGGGAGTGTGCCGACTTGCTGGCAGTGTAGCGACATGCTGGCAGTGTCGCAGATATGCAGGGAGTGTAGCAGACATGCAGGGAGTGAGCAGGACTTTGCTGCAGTGTAGCAGACGTGCAGGGAGTGTAGCAGGACTTGCTGGACAGTGTTAGCAGATATGCAGGGGAGGGGTAGCAGACATGGTGGCAGTGTAGCTGATAGCAGGTAGTGTAGCAGATATGCAGGGGAGTGTAGCAGATTTGCTGGCAGGTTAGCAGATATGCAGGGAGTGTAGCAGAAAATGCTAGGCTGTGTAGCAGACATGCAGGGAGTGTATCAGGCATGCAGGGAAGTGTGTAGCAGAATGCTGGGTGTGTAGCAGATATGCAGGGAGTTTAGCAGACTTGTGGCAGTGTAGCAGATCATGTTGGGAGTGTAGCAGGCGGTGCAGGAGGTGTAGCAGTTGTTGGCAGTGTAGCAGACATGTGGGAGTGTTGCAGGCCGTGCAGGAGGTTGTTAGCAGGCGTGACGGAGTGTAAACAGGGTGCAGGGTGTGTAGTAGACGTGCAGCAGGTGTTGTAGCAGACATGTGGCAGTGTAGCAGACATAGATGGGAGTGTAGCAGATATGCTGGCAGGAATAGTATGATATGGCTGGGAGTGTGCAGACATGCGGGCAGTGTAGCAGATAGAGGGAGTGTAGCAGACTTGCTGGCAAGTGGAGCAGATATGCTGGGTGTGTAGTTAGGGTGCAGGGAGTGTAGGACAGGCGTGCAGGGGTGTAACAGGCGTGCAGGTGTGTAGTAGACGTGCAGGGAGTGTGGAGTTATGCAGGGAGTGTTACGAGAATGCTGGGCGTGTTAAGACATGACTGGCTGTGTAGTATTAGAATATGCTGGGAGTAGTGTAGCAGACATGTGGGAGTAGCAGATATGCTGGGAGTGTGGAGCAAGGCTTTGCAGGGGTATAGCAGACGTGCTTGAGTGTAGCAGACTGATGGGAGTGAGGCAAGGACATGCTGGCAGTTTTGTAGCAGATATGCTGGGAGTGTAGCAGACATGCTGGGAGTGTAGCAGACATGCTGGCAGTGTAGCAGATATGCTGGGAGTGTAGCAGACATGCTGGGAGTGTAGCAGACATGCAGAGATGTTGCAGGCATGCTGGGAGTGTAGCAGAACATGCCGCAGTTTGTTTTGTAGGCAGGCATGCAGGGAGTGTGTAGCAGACATGCTTGCAGTGTAGCAGATATGCAGGGAGTGTAGCAGGCGTGCAGGGAGTGTAACAGGCGTGCAGGGTGTGTAGCAGACGTGCAGGGAGTGTAGCAGACATGCAGGGAGTGTAGGAGGCATGCTGGGAGTGTAGCAGACATGCTGGCAGTGTAAGCAGGCATGCAGGGAGATGTGAAGGCAATGAGGGAGTGTTAGCAGCCATGCAGTGGAGTTGTAGCAGACATGCTGGCAGGTAGCAGATATGCAGGGAGTAAGTGTGTTGCAGGACATGCTGGCAGTGTAGCAGATTTGAGGGAGTGTAGCAGACATGCTGGGCAGTTGTAGCATACATGCTGGCAGTGTAGCAGACATGCTGGCAGTTGTAGCGGAGCATTGCTGGCAGTTGTAGAACAGGACATGTGGCAGTGTAGCAGACATGCAGGGTGTTGTATGCAGGCATGCAGGGCAGTGTAGCAGAACATGCCTGGCAGTGTAGCAGACATGCTGGGCAGATTGTGCAGATATGCAGGGGAGTGTTAAGCAGACATGCTGGCAGTGTAGCAGATATGCAGGGAGTGTAGCAGGCATGCAGGGAGTGTAGCAGACATGCTGGCAGTGTAGCAGATATGCAGGGAGTGTAGCAGACATGCTGGCAGTGTAGCAGACATGGTGGCAGTGTAGCAGACATGCTGGCAGTGTAGCAGACATGCTGGGAGTGTAGCAGGCGTGCAGCAGACGTGCAGGGAGTGTAGCAGACATGCTGGCAGTGTAGCAGGCATGCAGGGAGTGTAGCAGGCGTGCAGGGAGTGTAGCAGGCGTGCAGGGTGTGTAACAGGCGTGCAGGGTGTGTAGTAGACGTGCAGGGAGTGTAGCAGACATGCTGGCAGTGTAGCAGACATGCTGGCAGTGTAGCAGACATGCTGGCAGTGTAGCAGACATGCTGGCAGTGTAGCAGACATGCTGGCAGTGTAGCAGACATGCTGGCAGTGTAGCAGACATGCAGGGAGTGTAGCAGGCATGCAGGCAGTGTAGCAGACATGCTGGCAGTGTAGCAGACATGCTGGCAGTGTAGCAGATATGCAGGGAGTGTAGCAGACATGCTGGCAGTGTAGCAGATATGCAGGGAGTGTAGCAGGCATGCAGGGAGTGTAGCAGACATGCTGGCAGTGTAGCAGATATGCAGGGAGTGTAGCAGACATGCTGGCAGTGTAGCAGACATGGTGGCAGTGTAGCAGACATGCTGGCAGTGTAGCAGACATGCTGGGAGTGTAGCAGGCGTGCAGGCAGACGTGCAGGGAGTGTAGCCAGACATGCTGGCAGTGTAGCAGGCCATGCAGGAGTGTAGCAGGCGTGCTAGGGAGTGTTAAGCAGGCCGTTGCAGGGTGTTGTAACAGCGTGCCGGGGTGTGTAGTAGACGTTGCAGGTGTGTAGCAGACATGCTTTGGCAGTGTATTGCAGCATGCTGGCCAGTTGTAGCAGACATGCTGGCAGTGTGTAGAGACATGCTGGCAGTGTATCAGACATGCTGGCAGTGTAGCAGACATGCTGGCAGATTGTGTAGCCAGACATGCGGCAGTGTAGCAGAATGTGGCAGTATGTAGACATTCTGGCATTGTAGCAGACATGCTGGCAGTGTAGCAGACATGCTGGCAGTGTAGCAGACATGCTGGCAGTATAGTAGATATGCTGGGAGTGTAGCAGACATGGCGGCATGTAGCAGATTTGCAGGAGTGATTAGCAGACATGCTGGCAGTTGTAGCAGATATGCTGGGAGTGTAGTGGCGTGCGGGAGTGTAGCAGGCGTGCAGGGAGTGTAGCAGGCATCTAGGGAGTGTAGCAGACATCCTGGGAGTGTAGCAGACATCCTGGCAGTGTAGCAGGCATGCAGGAGTGTAGCAGACATGCCGGAGTGTAGAGACCTGCTGGCAGTGTAGCAGATATGCAGGGAGTGTAGCTGACAGCGGGAGGTAACGATATGCAGGGAGTTGTAGCAAGACATGCTGGCAGTGTAGCAGACATGCTGGCAGTGTAGAGATAATTGTGGCAGGGATGTGTAGAGACATGCAGGGAGTGTCAGCGTCATGCTGGCAGTGTAGCGACCGTGCAGGGAGTGTAGCAGACTGTGACTGTGTAGCAGATATGCAGGGAGTGTAGCAGATATGCAGGTAGTTAGTAGTGTAGCAGTATGCAGGTAGTGTAGCAGATATGCAGGGAGTGTAGCAATATGATGGCAGTGTAGCAGATATGCAGGGGAGTGTAGCAGAAATGCGGCTGTGTAGCAGACATGTGGGAGTGTAGAGGAATGCAGGGAGTGTGAGCAGACTGCTGGAGGGTGTAAGCAGATAGGAGGGAGTTTAGCATGTACATGCTGGCAGTGTTTGCAGACATCCTGGAGTGTAGAAGGCGTGCAGGGAGTGTAGAAGACATGTTGGCAGTGTAGCAGAACATGCTGGGAGTGTGCAGGCGTGCAGGGAGTTGTAGCGGCGTGCACGGAGTTTGTAACAGGGGCGTGCAGGGTGGTAGTAGACGTGCAGGCAGTGTAGCAAGACATGCTGGAGTGTAGGCATGACATGCTGGGAGTGTAGCAGGACATTGGTGGCAGAGTGCAGATTATGCAGGGAGTGTAGCAGATATGCAGGACTGGGAGTGTATAGCGACATGCTGGGAGTGTATCAGAACATGCTGGCTGTGTAGTTGAAATGCTGGGGGAGGGTCGCAGGACATGCTGGGAGGGGCAGATATGTGGGAGTGTAGCATGCTTGCAGGTGTATTGTGACATGCTAGGAGTGTAGCAGACATGCTGGGTGGGTAGCAGACTTTGCTGGCAGTGGAGCAGATTTGCTGGGAGTTGTAGCAGACATGCTGGGAGTGTAGCAGACATGCTGCAGTGTAGCAGATATGCTGGGAGTTGTAGCAGACATGCTGGGTGTGAGCGACCATTGCAGAAGATGTTGCAGCCATGTGGGAGTTGTAGCAGAATGCTCGCAGTGTTGTAGCAGGCATGCAGGGGATTGTGTAGCAGAACATGCTTGCAGTGTAGCAGTATGCAGGGAGTGTAGCAGGCGTGGCAGGGAGTGTAACAGGCGTGCGGGTGTGTAGCAGGACGTGCAGGGAGTTGTGTTGCAGACGGGCAGGGAGTGTTGGAGGCATGCAGGGAGTGTAGCTGATTGCGGAGTGTAGCAGGCATGCAAGTGAGGTGTAGGAAGGCATGCAGGGAGTGTAGCAGACTTTGCAGGGAGTGTAGCAGACTTGCTGGATGTGTAGCTATAAGCAGGGAGTTGTAGCAGACATGCTGTCTGTTGTAGCAGAAATTGCAGGGAGTGTAGCGAACATGTGGCATTGTTGTAGCAGACAGCTGGCAGGGTAGCGGACATGCTGGCAGTGTAGCAGTACATGCTGGCAGTGTAGCAGACATGCAGGGAGTGTAGCAGGCATGCAGGCAGTGTAGCAGACATGCTGGCAGTGTAGCAGACATGCTGGCAGTGTAGCAGATATGCAGGGAGTGTAGCAGACATGCTGGCAGCGAGCAGATATGCAGGAGTGTAGCAGGCAGGCAGGAGAGGTAGCAGACATGCTGGCAGTGTAACCGATATGCAGGGAGTGTAGCAGACATGCTGGCAGTGTAGCAGACATGGTGGCAGTGTAGCAGACATGCTGGCAGTGTAGCAGACATGCTGGGAGTGTAGCAGGCGTGCAGCAGACGTGCAGGGAGTGTAGACAGACATCTGGCAGTGTAGAGGCTTGCAGGGGAGTGTAGCAGCGTGCAGGGGGGGATGTGTAGCAGGCGTGCAGGGGGTGTAACAGGCGGTGATGGTGTGTAGTAGAGTGCAGGGAGGGTAGCAAGACATGCTGGCTGTGTAGCAGCCCTGGCTGGCAGTTGTAGCAGACATTGCTGGCAGTGTAGCAAGACATGCTGGCAGTGTAGCCGAAATGCTGGCGTTTGTAGCAGACTGCTGCCAGTGTTAGCAGACATGACTTGGAGTGGTAGCGAACATGCTGGCAGTATAGTTGACATTGGTGGCAGTGTTAGCAGACATGCTGGCAGTGTAGAGACATGGCTGGCAGTGTAGCAGACATGCTGGCCAGTATTGTAGACAGGCTGGCAGTGTCGTAGGGACATACGGGGAGGTCTTAGCAGACATGTGCAGTGTAGCTGACATGTGGCAGTGTAGCAGACATGCTGCAGTGTAGCCAGACATGTGGAAGTGTAGCAGGCATGCTAGGTAGTGTAGCAGACATGCTGGCAGGTATAGCAGATATGAAGGGAGTGGTTCGACATGCGTGCAGGGAGTTGTAACAGGGCGTGCAGGGTTGTGTAGCAGACGTGCTAGGGAGTGTGTAGCGGGCATTGGCAGGAGTGTATGTAGACAGACATCCTGGGAGTGTAGCAGTCTGCTGCAGTTGTCAGTGTAGCAGGATGCAGGGGGTCTGTAGAAGGCATGCATGGAGTTTAGCAGCCATGCAGGGAGGGTAGCAGACATACTGGCAGCTGTAGCAGATATGCAGGGAGTGTAGCAGACCAGTGCAGTGTTAGCAAGACATGTTGGCAGTGTATAGCAGATATGCAGGGAGTGTAGCAGACATGCAGGAGTGTAGCGACATGCGGGCAGTGGACAGACGTGACGGAGTGTAGCAGACATGCTGGCAGTGTAGCAAGATATGCAGGGAGGGTAGCAAGACTTGGTGGCAGAGTAGCAGATAGCAGGAGTTGTAGCAGATATGCAGGGAGTGTAGCAGACATGCTGGCAGTGTAGCAGTTTGCAGGGAGTGTAGCAGAAATGATGGCAGGGTAGCAGTCATGCAGGGAGTGTTAGCAGGCATGCAGGGAGGTGTTGCAGCATGATGGGAGTGGTAGCAGACAAAGCTGGCAGCAGGGTAGCAGACATGCTGAGAGTGTAGCAGGCGTCTGCAGGGAGTGTTAGCTGACATGTTGGGCAGTAGTCGCAGACATGCTGGGAGTGCTTAGCAGGCGTGTGCAGGGGTGTGCAGCGTGCAGGAGTTTTGTAACAGGCGTGCAGGGTGGTAGTAGACGTGCTGGCAGTGTAGCAGAACATGCTGGCAGTTGTAGCTGGACATGCTGGGAGATGTAGCAGACATGCTGGCAGTGTAGCAGATAGGCTGTCAGTTATAGTAGATATGCTGGCATGTAGCAGACATGCTGGCCAGTGTAGCAGATAGCGGGAGTGTAAGCGGACATGCTGGCAGTGTAGAGATATCCTGGGTGTGTGAAGGCGTGGCAGGGCGTGTTTCAGGCGTGCAGGGTGTGTAGGTAAAGTGCACGGAGTGTAAGCAGATATGCAGGGAGTGTAGCAGACATGCTGGGAGTGTAGCAGATGTGCTGGGAGTGTAGCAGGCATGCAGGGAGTGTAGCAGACATGCTGGCAGTGTAGCAGACATGCTGGCAGTGTAGCAGACATGCTGGCAGTGTAGCAGACATGCTGGGAGTGTAGCAGACATGCTCGCAGTGTAGCAGACTGCTCGGCAGTGTAGCAGGCATGCCAGGGAGTGTAGCGACATGCTTGCAGGTGTGTAGCAGATATTGCAGCGAGTGATGTAGAAGGCGTGCAGAGTGTAATACAGGCGTGCAGGGTGTGTATGTAGTAGATTGCAGGGAGTGTAGCGACGTGCAGGGAGTAGTTGGGGGAGGTGGAGTTTTTGTAGGCAGCATTGCAGGGAGTGTGCAGACATTGCTGGGTGTGTAGCAGACAAGCTGGCAGGGTTAGCAGGCCATGCAGTGAGTGCTAGAAGGATGCAGGGAGTGTGCAGACATGCAGGGAGTTGTAGCGACATGCTGGGCACAGTGACGCAGATATGAGGGAGTGTAGCAGACATGCTGGCAGTGTAGAGATATGCAGGGGTGTGTAGCAGGAACATGCTGGCAAGTGTAGCAGACATTGCTGGCAGTGTGTAGCAGGCATGCTGGGAGTGTAGCAGGCATGCAGGCAGTGTAGCAGACATGCTGGCAGTGTAGCAGACATGCTGGCAGTGTAGCAGATATGCAGGGAGTGTAGCAGACATGCAGGGAGTGTAGCAGACATGCTGGCAGTGTAGCAGACGTGCAGGGAGTGTAGCAGACATGCTGGCAGTGTAGCAGATATGCAGGGAGTGTAGCAGACATGCTGGCAGTGTAGCAGATATGCTGGGAGTGTAGCAGACATGCTGGCAGTGTAGCAGATATGCAGGGAGTGTAGCAGACATGCTGGCAGTGTAGCAGACATGCAGGGAGTGTAGCAGGCATGCAGGGAGTGTAGGAGACATGCTGGGCTGTGTGCAGATATGCTGGCAGTAGTAGCAGACATGCTGGGCAGTGAGCAGACATGCTGGCAGTTAGCAGAATGCTGGCAGTGCAGCAGGACAGCTGCAGGGAGTGTAGCAGACATGGCTGGCAGTGTAGCATACATGCTGGGGAGTGTAGCAGGATGTGCAGGGAGATAAGTAACAGGGTGCAGGTGGTGTAGTAGAGTGCAGGCAGTTGTTGTATCGCAGACATGTTGGGCAGTGTAGCAGGTACTTGCTGGCAGTGTAGCGATAGGCGGGGTGTGTAGCAGCCATGCTGGGAGTGTGTAACAGGATATGCTGGGAGTGTAGCAGACATGCGGGGAGTTAGCGACATGCTGGGAGTGAGCAGACATGCTGGCAGTGTTTCTAGCAGACATGCTGGCAGTGTAGCAGACATGTGGCAGTATCTGAGACATGCTGGCAGTGTCTCGTAGACATACTGGGAGTCTAGCAGACCATGCTGGCAGTGTAGCGACATGGATGGGAGTGTGCAGACATGCTGGCAGTGTAGCAGACAATTGCTGGGCAGTGTGTAGCGAATATGCAGGGAGTGTAGCAGAATGCTGTCAGTATAGCAGATATGCAGGGAGTGTAGCAGGCGTGCAGGAGTGTAAGTGTAACCGGCGAGCAGGGTGTGTAGCTGAAGGCAGGGAGTGTAGCGGGATGCGGGAGGTGTAGCAGACATCCTGGGAGTGTTAGAGACATGTGGAGGTGTAGCAGGCATGCAAGGGGGTGTAGAGAAGCATGCCTGGAGAGTGTAGCAGACATGCAGGGAGTGTAGTGTAGCAGAAATACTGGCAGGTCGCAGATATGCAGGGGAGTGTAGCAGACATGCTGGCAGTTGTAGCTGAAGGGTGGCAGTGTAGCTGATAATATGAGGGGTGTAGCAGACATGCAGGGAGTGTAGCAGACATGCTGGCAGTGTAGCAGACGTGCACGGAGTGTAGCAGACATGCTGGCAGTGTAGCAGATATGCAGGGAGTGTAGCAGACATGGTGGCAGAGTAGCAGATATGCAGGGAGTGTAGCAGATATGCAGGGAGGGTGGGGGGTTTTTTGTAGCCAGACATGTGGCAGTGTAGCAGATTATGCAGGGGTGTGTTAGCAGAAAATGCTGGCAGGCAGTGTAGCGACATGCAGGGAGTGTAGCAGGCATGCAGGGAGTGTAGCAGACATGCTGGGAGTGTAGCAGATATGCAGGGAGTGTAGCAGACATGCTGGCAGTGTAGCAGACATGCTGAGAGTGTAGCAGGCGTGCAGGGAGTGTAGCAGACATGTTGGCAGTGTAGCAGACATGCTGGGAGTGTAGCAGGCGTGCAGGGAGTGTAGCAGGCGTGCACGGAGTGTAACAGGCGTGCAGGGTGTGTAGTAGACGTGCAGGCAGTGTAGCAGACATGCTGGCAGTGTAGCAGACATGCTGGGAGTGTAGCAGACATGCTGTGCAGTGTAGCAGATTTGCTGGGCAGTATTGTAGATATGCTGGCAGTGTAAGCAGGACATGCTGGCAGGTTGAGATAGGCTGGAGTGTAGCAAACATGCTGGCTGTGTAGCAGATATCCTGGCAGTGTAGAAGGCGTGCAGGGAGTGTAACAGGCGTGCAGGGTGTGTAGTAAACGTGCTCGGAGTGTAGCAGATATGCAGGGAGTGTAGCAGACATGCTGGGAGTGTATCAGATATGCTGGGAGTGTAGCAGGCATGCAGGGAGTGTAGCAGACATGCTGGCAGTGTAGCAGACATGCTGGCAGTGTAGCAGACATGCTGGCAGTGTAGCAGACATGCTGGCAGTGTAGCAGACATGCTGGAGTGTAGCAGACATGTGGGAGTGTTTGCCAGACATGCTCGCCAGTGTTTGTAGCAGGCATGCCAGGAGTTGTAGGCAGACATGCTTGCAGTGTAGCGGATATGCAGCGAAGTGTAGCAGGCGTGCGTGCAGGGAGTGTAACAGGCGTGCAGGGTGTGTAGCAGACGTGCAGGGAGTGTAGCAGACGTGCAGGGAGTGTAGCAGGCATGCAGGGAGTGTAGCAGACATGCTGGGAGTGTAGCAGACATGCTGGCAGTGTAGCAGGCATGCAGTGAGTGTAGAAGGCATGCAGGGAGTGTAGCAGACATGCAGGGAGTGTAGCAGACATGCTGGCAGTGTAGCAGATATGCAGGGAGTGTAGCAGACATGCTGGCAGTGTAGCAGATATGCTGGGAGTGTAGCAGACATGCTGGCAGTGTAAGCAGACTTGCTGGGCAGTGTAGCAGGCATGCAGGGAGTAGTGTAGCAGGCGTGCAGGCAGTTGGTAGCAGACATGAGGCAGTGTAGAGACATGTGGCAGGTAGCAGATATGCAGGGAGTGTTGCCGCCATGCAGGGGTGTAGCAGACATGCTGGCGTTGGTAGCAGACGTGCAGGGAGGTGTAGCAGACATTTGCTTGGCGTGGTTGTAGCAGATATGCAGGGAGTTGAGCAGACATGCTGGCAGTGTAGCAGCACATGGCAGGGAGTGTTGGAGGCCTTGCAGGGAGTGTAGGGAGGACATGCTGGCAGTGTCAGCGATATGCTGGCAGTGTAGCAGAATGCTGGCAGTTGTAGCAGAAGGCTGGCAGTGTAGCGACATGCTGGCACGCAGTGCAGGCGACGTGCAGGGAGTGTAGCGACATGCTGGCAGTTGTAGAGACATGCTGGGAGTGTAGCAGGGTGCAGTGAGTGTAGCCAGGGTGAGGGTGGGTTAAACAGGCGAGCAGGGTGTTTAGTAGACGTGAGGCAGTGTAGCAGACAGGTTGGCCATGTAGCAGATATGCTTTGGCAGTGTAGCAGAATGTCGAGTGTAGCAGCATGCTGGAGTGTAAAAATATGCTGGGTGTAGCAGACATGCTGGGAGTGTAGCAGACATGCTGGGAGTGTAGGCAGACATGCTGGGAGTGTAGCAGACATTGCTGGGAGTGTAGAGTATGCAGGGAGTGGTAGCAGGCATGCAGGGAGTGTAGCTGACATGCTGGCAGTGTTTGTAGCTAGATATTGCAGGGAGTTGTGCAGAATGCTGGCAGTTTAGCAGACATGGTGGCAGTGTAGCAGACATGGTGGCCCGTGTAGCAGACCATGATTGGGAGTTGTAGCAGGCGTGCAGGGAAGATGTATAGACGTGCAGGAGTTGGTAGCAGACATGTGGCAGGTAGCAGGCATTGGCAGGGAGTGTTGTAGCAGGCGTGCAGGGAGTGTAGAGGCGTGGCAGGGGTGTGTAACTGGCGTGCAGGTGTGTTGTAGACTGCAGGGAGTATGTAGCGACAACTGCTGGCAGGGTAGCAGACATGCTTGGCAGTGTTGTTGCAGACATGTGGCCAGTGTAGCAGACATGCTGGCAGTTTTTTGTAGCAGACCACTGGGCAGGTGTATGTGCAGACATTGCTGCAGTGTAGCAGGAATGCTGGCAGTGTAGTAGACATGCTCGGCAGTGTCGTAAGACTACTGGAGTTGTAGCAGACATGCTGGCAGTGTAGCAGACTTGCTGGGAGTGTAGCAGGCATCAGGTAGTGGTAGCAGACATGATGGGCAGTTGTAGCGATATGCAGGGAGTGTAGCAGGCGTTGCAGGGAGTGTAAAGGCGTGCAGGGTGTGTAGCAGACGTGCAGGGAGTTTGTAGCAGGCAATGCAGGAGTGTAGCAGACTCTGGGAGTGTAAGCAGACTTGCTGGCAGTGTAGCAGGCATGCCAGGGAGTGTATAGAAAGGCATGCAGGGAGGTTGTAGCAGACATGCAAGGCGTGTAGCAGGACATACTGGCAGTGTATAGCAAGGACAAGCAGGGAGTGTAACAGTATGCAGGGAGTTGTAAGAAGACATGTGGCAGTGTAGCAGACATGCGGGCAGTTGTAAGCGATATGCAGGGAGTGTAGCAGGACATGCAGGGGTGTAAGCAGACCTGCTGGCAGTGTAGCAGACGTGCGGGAGCGTGTAGCAGAACATGCTGGCAGTTAGCAGATAGCAGGTGAGCGAGTGTAGCCGAATGGTGGCAGTGTTAGCAGATATGCAGGGAGTGTAGCAGACATGCGGGGAGTGTAGCGACATGCAGGGAGTGTAGCAAGACATGCTGGCAGTGTAGCCTGACATGCTGAGAGTGTAGCAGGCGTGCAGGGAGTGTAGCAGACATGTGGGCAGGTGTAGGCTGACATGCTGGGAGTGTAGCAGGCGTGGCAGGGAGTGTCAGCAGACATGTCTGGCAGTTGTGTAGCAGATATGCGGGAAGTTGTAGCAGACAGGCTGGCAGTGTAGCAGACATGCTGGGGAGTGTAGCAGGAGTGCAGTGCTGTGTTGCAGGCGTGCCGTAGTGGAACTGGGCGTGCAGGGTATGTAGTTGACGTGCTGGCAGTTGTAGCAGGACATGTGGCCTGGGTAGCAGACATTGCTGGCAGTGTAGTAGATATGCTGGGCGTGTAGCAGACATGCTGGGAGTGTATCAGACATGCTGGGAGTGTATCTGACATTGCTGGGAGTGTATCAGGGACATGCTGTGGTGTAGCGGCGGTGCAGGGAGTGTAGCAGAACATGCTGGCAGTTGTAGCAGACGTGCAGGGATGAGCAGAATAGCTGGCAGTGTAGCAGACATGCAGGAGTGTAGCGACATGCTGGGAGGGTAAGCAGATAGCTGGGGTGTGTAGCAGATGCTGTGTGGACAGTGTAGCAGATATGCTGAGCAGTGTAATAGATATACTGGGAGTTAGCAGGACATGCTGGCAGTGTAGCGATACGCATGGGAGTGTAGCAGGACATGCTGGCAGTTTGTAGCAGATAGCTGCGGAGGTGTAGCAGGCGTGTGCAGGAGTGTAGCAGGCGTGCAGGGAGTGTAAACAGGCGTGCAGGGTGGGTAGTAGACGTGCTGCAGTGTAGCAGACTTGCTGGCAGGGTGCGACATGCTGGCCCAGTGTTAGTAGATATGTGGGAGGTAGCAGACATGCCTGGGGTAGTGTATCTGACATAGCTGTGAGTGTAGCAGGACATGCTGGCAGTGTTAGCAGACATGCTGGCAGTATAGCAGACATGCTGCCGTGTAGCAGAACATGCTGGGAGTGTGTAGCAGGGACATGTGCAGTTGTTGCAGACATGCTCGCAGTGTAGCAGCATGCAGGGAGTTGTAGCCAGATATGCTGGGTGTGTAGCAGACGAGCGGGAGTGTAGCAGACGTGCAGGGAGTGTAGCAGGATGCAGGGAGTGTAGCAGACATGGCTGGATAGTGTAGCAGACATTGCTGAGTGTTAGCATGCAAGCTGTGAGTGTAGAAGGCATGCCAGTGAGTGTAGCATGACATGCTGGCTGTGTAGCGAATATGCGGGAGTGTAGCAGAACATGCTGCGTTGTAGCAGATATGCCAGGGAAATGTAGCAGACCATGCTGGCAGTGAGTGTAGCAGACATGCTGCCAGTGTAGCAGACATGCAGGGAGTGTAGCAGGCATGCTGGGAGTGGAGCAGCATGCTGGGTGTGGAGAGGCAGGCTGGCGTGTTGCAGGACATGATATGGTCAGTGTAGAGGACCTGCTGGCAGTGTAGCTGACGTGCAGGGAGTGTGTTAGCAGACATGCTGGCAGTGTAGCGACGTGCAGGGATTGTTGCAGACATGCTGGCAGTGTAGCAGATATTGCAGGGAGTGTAGCTGACAGGCTGGCAGGGTAGCAGATATGAAGGGAGTGTAGCAGACTGCTGGGAAGGGTAGCAGATATGCAGGGAGTGTAGGGCAGACATGCCTTGTGGCAGTGTTAGCGATATGCAGGGAGTGTAGCAGACATGCTGCCAGTGTAGCAGACATTGCAGGGAGTGTAACAGGATGCAGGAGTGTAGCAGGGCGTGCAGTGAGTGTAGCAGGAGTGAGGGAGTGTAGCAGACATGCAGGGTGTGTAGGAAGGCATGCAGGGAGTGTAGCAGGCATGAGGGAGTGTAGGAGGCGTGCAGGGGAGTGTAGCGAGGCATGCAGGGAGGTGCAGCAGACATGCTGGCAGTGTAGCAGGGACATGCCGGGAGTGTAGCTGGCCAGTGTCGCAGGCATGAGGGCAGTGTAGCGCCATGCTGCAGTGTAGCATGCATGCAGGAGTGTAGCAGGCATGCTGGGAGTGTAGGCAGGCATGCTGGGAGTGTAGCAGACATTTGCTGGGGTAGGTAGCAGACATGCAGGGAGCTGTAGCAGACATGCAGGGTGTGTAGCAGACATGCAGGGAGTGTAGCAGGCGGCAGGGGTGTAGCAGACGTGCAGGGAGTGTAGCAGACATGCTGGAAGTTAGCAGACATGCGGTAGTAGGCAGACATGTGGGAGTGTAGCAGAACATGCTGGGAGTGTAGCAGACCATGCCGGGGAGTTGTAGCAGGCATGCAGGGAGTGTAGCAGCATGCAGGGAGTGTAGCCAGGCATTGCAGGGATTGTAGCAGGGAGTGATGGGAGTGTAGCAGGCATGCAGGGAGTGTAGGAGGCATGCAGGGAGTGTAGCGGACATGCTGGGAGTTTAGCGACATGCAGGGGAGTGTAGCAAGCATGCAGGGAGTTGTAGCAGACTTGAGGGAGTGTAAGCAGGCATGCAGGGAGTGTAGAAGGCATGCAGGGAGTGTGTAGCTGGCATTTGCAGGAGTGTAGCAGGATGCAGGGGAGGTAGCAGGCATGCAGGGAGTGTAGCAGGCATGCAGGGGAGTGTAGCAGGCCATTGCAGGGAGTGTTGGGCAGGCTGCAGGGGAGTTGCAGGATGCAGGGTGTGTAGCAGGCTTGCAGTGAGTGTAGCAGACATTGCAGGAGTGTAGCAGACATGCAGGGAGTGTAGCAGACATGCTGGGAGTGTAGCAGACATGCTGGGAGTGTAGCAGGCATGCTGGCAGTGTAGCAGGCATGCTGGGAGTGTAGCAGACATGCTGGCAGTGTAGCAGACATGCTGGCAGGGTAGCAGACTAGCTGGGAGTGTAGCAGACATGTGGGAGGGTAGCGCATGCTGGCAGTGTAGCAGGCATGCAGGGTGTGTAGCAGCATGCAGAGGTGTAGCAGGGTGCAGGGGGAGTTGTAGCAGGCGTGCAGGGAGTGTAGCAGGCGTGGAGTGGAGCAGGCGTGCAGGGAGTGTAGTAGGCGTGCAGGGTGTATGCCGGCATTGCAGGGGAGTGTAGCCGGCGTGCAGGGTGTGTAGCCGGCGTGCAGGGAGTGTAGCGGCGCGTGTGCATTGGAGTGTAGCGGGTGCAGGGAGTGTAGCCCGGCGTGCAGTGGAGTGTGCCGGCGTGCATCAGGGGTGTAGCAGACAGCAGGGAGTGTAGCCAGCATGCAGGGTGTAGCAGGCATGCAGGGAGTTTGTAGCAGGCATGCAGGGCGTGTAGCAGCCTGAGGGAGGTGTAGCAGGCGGTGCAGGGAGTGTAGCCAGACATGCAGGGAGTGTAGCCGGCATGCAGGGAGTGTAGCCGGCATGCAGGGAGTGTAGCAGGCATGCAGGGAGTGTAGCTGACATGCAGGGAGTGTAGCCGGCATTGCAGGAGTGTAGCAGGCATTGCAGGGCGGTGTAGCATGACATGCAGGGAGTTTAGCAGGCATGTAGGAAACGAGAGGAAGGCAAGTTTATTATGCTTCAATATGACGCTAATACATCTCTACGGCTTATTTATCTATCACACTTCATCTACTATGACATAATAAACAATATTAATAACATAGTAACCCAATATATACTCTAGAATGAATAAAATATGTCATAATGTATGTGCAGACCCATTCTCTCACATGTAGGCCGTCCAGCTTTATCCCACTACAGTTGAAGCTGCTAGAATTTTGGCGTAGTACTATGACACCAACACTGGCTCATAAGCTATAGTACTATGACACCAACACTGGCTCATAAGACATAGTACTATGACACACACTGGCTCATAAGACATTAGGACTATTGACACCAACACTGGCCGCATAAGACATAGTACTATGACACCAAACACGGGCTCATATGACATAGTACTATGACACCAACACTGGCTCATAAGACATAGTACTATGACACCAACACTGGCTCATAAGCCATAGTACTATGACACCAACACTGGCTCATAAGCCATAGTACTATGACACCAACACTGGCTCATAAGCCATAGTACTATGACACCAAACACTGGCTCATAAGACATAGTACTATGACACCAACACTGGCTCATAGCCATAGTACTATGAACCAACACTGGCTCATAAGACATAGTACTATGACACCAACACTGGCTCATAAGCCATAGTACTATGACACCAACACTGGCTCATAAGCCATAGTACTATGACACCAACACTGGCTCATAAGACATAGTACTATGACACCAACACTGGCTCATAAGCCATAGTACTATGACACCAACACTGGCTCATAAGACATAGTACTATGACACCAACACTGGCTCATAAGACATAGTACTATGACACCAACACTGGCTCATAAGACATAGTACTATGACACCAACACTGGCTCATAAGACATAGTACTATGACACCAACACTGGCTCATAAGACATAGTACTAATGACACCAACACTGGCTCATAAGACATAGTACTATGACACCAACACTGGCTCATAAGCCATAGTACTATGACACCAACACTGGCTCATAAGCCATAGTACTGTGGCACCAACACTGGCTCATAAGCCATAGTACTATGGCACCAACTACTGGCTCATAAGCCATAGTACTATGACACCAACACTGGCTCATAAGCCATAGTACTATGACACCAACACTGGCTCATAAGCCATAGTACTATGACACCAACACTGGCTCATAAGCCATAGTACTGTGGCACCAACACTGGCTCATAAGCCATAGTACTATGGCACCAACACTGGCTCATAAGCCATAGTACTATGACACCAACACTGGCTCATAAGCCATAGTACTGTGGCACCAACACTGGCTCATAAGACATAGTACTATGACACCAACACTGGCTCATAAGCTATAGTACTATGACACCAACACTGGCTCATAAGACATAGTACTATGACACCAACACTGGCTCATAAGCTATAGTGCTATGACACCAACACTGGCTCATAAGACATAGTACTATGACACCAACACTGGCTCATAAGCCATAGTACTATGGCACCAACACTGGCTCATAAGCCATAGTACTATGACACCAACACTGGCTCATAAGCCATAGTACTGTGGCACCAACACTGGCTCATAAGCCATAGTACTATGGCACCAACACTGGCTCATAAGCCATAGTACTATGGCACCAACACTGGCTCATAAGCCATAGTACTATGACACCAACACTGGCTCATAAGCCATAGTACTATGGCACCAACACTGGCTCATAAGCCATAGTACTGTGGCACCAACACTGGCTCATAAGACATAGTACTATGGCTCCAACAATGGCTCATGAGCCATAGTACTATGTCACCAACAGTGAAAGGGTTAATAAAATTTGCTCCTCTGTACATGTAATAGGCCATCCTAAGAGATTTTTACTTCCAATACAGTAGTAACTCCAACTCAGCTGGAATGAAATATTTTAACCCTTAAATAGTCCAAACGTTTTATAACGTTTTTTCAACATTTGAAAGTATTTAAAAAAATGTAGATCTTCTTTCTTGTTTTACATTTAAAAATGTACAAAAAAAAAACTTATTATCTACATTTTTTTTTTTTTGTTATTTTGAAAATACAGTGGACCCCCGGTTAACGATATTTTTTCACTCCAGAAGTATGTTCAGGTGCCAGTACTGACCGAATTTGTTCCCATAAGGGAATATTGTGAAGTTGATTAGTCCAATTTCAGACTCCCAAACAATACACGTACAAACGCACTTACATAAATACACTTACATAATTGGTCGCATTCTGAGGTAATCGTTATGCGGGGGTCCACTGTATGTAAAAAAAACGTAGATCTACTTTTGGAACACTACGGATTTGAACATCGATTTGTTTGGACCGTTTAACCCCTTCAGGGTCCAAGACCAAAATCTGAAGTGGTGCTCCAGTGTCCAAGAAATTTTGAAAAAAAAACAAATTATTTTTTCTTACAAAATTAAAGAGCATATTTTTGTGAAGGTAATAAGACAAAAAAAAAACTTCTGATCAGTACTTACCGAGATACAGTGCCAAGAAGTTTGTCCAAAATGATGTGGTGGCGGCAACATCGATGAATTCCACATACGCGCATTACTTTATTTAGCGGTTTTTATAGTTTTTTCTTTTCTTTTCCAATTTTTTTCTTTTCCTACTAACATTTGGGGCCTCAGAAACCAATACTGTATATAATGTATATACAGTGGACCCCCGCATAGCGACCTTAATCCGTGCAAGAGGGGTGGTTGTTATGCGAAATGTTCAGTATGCGAATGAATTTTCCCCATAAGAAATAATGGAAATCAAATTAATCCGTGCAAGACACCCAAAAGTATGAAAAAAAAAAATTACCACCATGAAATAACATTTTCCTACACACAAAGAGAAGGATACATGCACAATAGTAGAGTAGTACATGCACAATATATATTGTGCATGTACTACTCTACTAAATGAAGAATTAAATGACACTTACCTTTATTGAAGATGCAGCAATGACTGATGAGACACTGTGTCCTGGGAGTGCCTTTTCCTCCTGAGTACTGTAGGTCCTGTTTGGCATTTTCTTCCAGAACAGGCCTTATCCACACTGTGTATGCCACTACGATTCTTAAATCTCTCAAACCAACCTTTGCTGGCTTTAAATTCACCAATATGAGCACTAGTTCCAGGCATTTTCCCTGTTCACCTGGGTGTAGTCGACTGGTGTGGGTTGCATCCTGGGAGACAAGATTAAGGACCCCAATGGAAATAAGTTAGACAGTCTTCGATGACACTGACTTTTTTGGGTTATCCTGGGTGGCTAACCCTCCGGGGTTAATTGTTTATCGGTAATTGTTTCACGTTAAGCCACACCAACAACACACTCTCCACATCTTCGAGTAATACAGCTGTTGGTGGTGCAGCAACAACAGCTGTGGTGCAGCTGACCAAGGTGCAGCAGCAGCTGGGTACAGCTGCAGCTGTGGTGCAGCAGCAGCTGACTGTGGTACGATAGTATTTATCGCCCTTTTTACCACAGGGTTGGCATTAGAAGCTTTCTTTGGGCCCATGGTGGCATATTTAGCAGTTACAAGCACTATAAACAATGGAATAATACAAAATGTATCGAATGTATGCATGCAGCCGGCCACCCTGGCTTGTAAACACTGACGGCAAGGCAGGCGCTCAGGCTGGACGGACAGGTTCAGGACGAGTCATGTTCAGAGACAGCTGATGGTGCAACAGCAGCTGACCGTGGTGCAGCAGCAGCTGACTGGTCCAGCAACAGCTGACTGATCCAGCAACAGCTGACTGGTCCAGCAAACAGCTGACTGATCCAGCAACAGCTGACTGATCCAGCAACAGCTGACTGGTCCAGCAACAGCTGACTGATCCAGCAACAGCTGACTGGTCCAGCAACAGCTGACTGGTCCAGCAACAGCTGACTGATCCAGCAACAGCTGACTGATCTAGCAACAGCTGACTGATCCAGCAACAGCGATTCTTAAATCTCTCAAACCAACCTTTGCTGGCTTTAAATTCACCAATATGAGCACTAGTTCCAGGCGTTTTTCCCTGTTCACCTGGGTGTTAGTCGACTGGTGGGGTTGCATCCTGGGAGAAAAGATTAAGGACCCCAATGGAAAAAAGTTAGACGTCCCGATGACACTGACTTTTTTGGGGTTATCCGGGTGGCAAATCCCTGGGGTTAATTTTTTTTGGTATTCTCAAAAGCCACCCAACAACGGTGCACAGCAGCAGCTGACGGGGGTAAGCCAACAGACGATGCTACACAGCACAGCGAGCTCAGCAGAAGCAACGATGTACAGCAGCAGCAGACGATGCTACGCAGAGCAGACGATGCTACAGCAGCAGCAGACGATGCTACAGCAGCAGCAGACGATGCAACAGCAGCAAACAGACGATGCTACAGCAGCAGCAGACGGATGCTACAGCAGCAACAGACGATGCTACAAGCAGCAGCAGACGATGCTACAGCAGCAGCAGACGATGCTACAAGCAGCAGCAGACGATGCTACAGCAGCAACAGACGATGCTACAGCAGCAACAGACGATGCTACAGCAGCCAACAGACGATGCTACGCAGCAACAGCATGCTACAGCAGCAGCAGACGATGCAAACGCAGCAGCAGACGATGCACAGCGGGCAGCAGACGATGCTACAGCGCAGCAGACGATGCACAGCAGCAACAGACGATGCTACAGCAGCAACAGACGATGCTACAGCAGCAACAGACGATGCTACAGCAGCAGCAGACGATGTACAGCAGCAGCAGAACGATGCTACAGCAGCAGCAGACGGTACTACAGCAGCAGCAGACGATGCTACAGAAAGCAGCAGACGGTACTACAGCAGCAGCAGCAGCTGTACCACCAATAGTAGCGATGGTTGATTGGGGTTTATTTACAACCTGGCCAGCTCGGAGACACGCACTCTACTTTCATACTTATCAATGATCTTTTCTTCTTTCTCTATAGTATTCTCCCCCTTATTGCTGTAGGGTTGGCACTAGAAGCTTTCTTGGGGCCCATGGTCACTTATTTTCCAGAAAAAATCACCAAAAACAATAATAATACGAAATTTTCCGATTGAAATGCTTGGATGTTACCGCGGAGGCTGGCTGGTAAACAATGCCACCGGTGGAACATGTGAGCGTGGCTCAGGCTGCACATTGGACGCGTCTCGGACCAAGGGCGGTGAGCGGGTTTTTGGGTGGTATGCGAGGCAAAATTTTTGCGATCAAAGCGTCCGGTATGCGGATTGTACGGTATGCGATGCGTACGGTATGCGGGGGTCCACTGTATTGAACACAATAACCGCACTAAAGTTATTATCATATTATTGTTTACCACTGTTGTTTATTACAATAAACATGCACAAATATTGTATAATACTAATGTTCTATCATAAAATTACATATTTACAATCACTGGCAATGGTTTTAGAACTGCTGGAGCTTGGGAACTCCTTGAAACAAGGCACCATGCACAGAGGCACCTTACATTCCTCACACTTAAACCGAGTGTCTTTGCGTCTTTGTTGCCGTCGTTTTGTTTGTGCACAGACGATGCATCCTTCTGAGCAAATTTCTTCTGAGTTAAAGGGAAGCGTAATATGAAATGATCACCTTCCCTCCTCAAACGCTTGGGTATATCCTGAGTAATTCGAGGACCTTGTTTTATAGCAGGTGTTCTTACCTGGTACTTCATTATGAGTTGTCTGACAACAAACAAGCAAAATTCACCATACGGTGGTCTGTTGCCAGTCTTTATTTGGTACATATTATATGCATTGAGCATTGAAATGTCCATGAGATGGAAGAAAAGTTTCATGTACCACTTGTACACAATCAACAAAACCAATCTGCATGTCACATTTGTCAACCAAGTGCATGTTTTGTGTATAATCAATCACTGTCACTGGGTTTTGAATACGTTCATTAGTCACTCGATCCATACTTTGCCACTGTCTTGCAATTTTATTACGGTGAATGGTTGTCAACAAAGTGACATCTCGTTTTTCATGCCACCGTAATGCCATGATATCATTGGCATTAAACACCTGCATGTCATCACCACGAGCACCTGCATTGAGCCTGGGCATATGTTTATGAAAATTTGAACGCACTGTGCCACACACATCTGTCTTGTTCACTTCGCATGAAATCACTGAGTAAAGGGCTTGTGTACCATTATCGGTATATAAAGTATGCCCCTTACCAAGATAAGGTGCCATCATGTTTCTCACTACGTCACCTGAGATACCCAATAAAATCTTTGGGATCTTTCAATGTTTTACTTCCCATGTATACAACAATATCCAACACCAGGCCACTGTCACAGTCACAGAGTACAAACAGTTTTCTACCAAAGCGTTTCCTCTTGCTCGGTTTTATACTGCTTGAATGACAGTCTACTTTTGAACAAAATCAAAGACTCGTAAATTACAAGATTCTTGAATGGATAAAAGTATATGCAGAACTTTTGTTTGAGATACATGAAAACATTTCTAATCTTGTATAACCTGTCACTTCTGTCAGGCCTGGTTTTGTCAGAGAAGTGCAACATACGTAACAGTAAGATAAAACCCGTTCACTGGGATGATTTCACTGAAAACGGGGTAGAAATTAGCGATCGTGGAAACCAGTATGCTTTTATATATGCTTAAAGACATGAGGCATAAGCATATTGTTGCAAAAAGCAAATACATTTCTGCAAAAAGTCGTCTCTTTCCACCTGTGTAAGTCTTTACTGTGGTGATATGATCGTATTTGCCTGGTGTACTCAAAATACTTTTTACTTCCCTGACAATAGTTTCCATCAATGGCTGGTCAAAGAATAATTCAAAGAATTCCAGTTCATTGGCCGTGTTCCAAGGAACAAGTAGGTAGAATTCCACTTTGAGAGTCATCAAAGTGGTGGGGCTTGGGAACAAAATTGGGATTTTGCTGCCAATCCCCGATACGGTTTGCTGGTGGATACTGGACATCATAGGCTGGTTGTGTGGGTGGTTGTGTGGGCTGGTGGCTGACGCTCCGCTTTGTCCTTGAACAGAAGAGTCGCAGCGTGGGTCCTAGCCTGGGCTGGTGAGTCACGCAAAGGCCGTGGGGAATACCATCACCACTACCACCATCTACTGATGCCTGTGGTCCCATCCATGCCAAGTGTAGCCACATATCCTTTACTATCACTACTAAACCTGGTGTGGGCCACGGGATGTAAATCCAGGATGTACTCCGTCCCCTGGGCCCCCAGCATAGGGTACACTGCCCGAGCGCATGCGGCGGCGAAAAATACGATTTCTTCACTGATGAAATATGATTCCTCACTATCACTACTCGAATGATCGTCAAGCACAATAAATTTACAATCCACCTCGCTACATCATCATTACTGAAGTCAGGAGCCTGGCCCCGCGAAAATATTAGTTTTCTCTTGCGTTGAGGCACAGCTGACCGTGGGGTCACGAGTGCCCACACCAGAGGTGGAAGGTTGAGGATCATCAGGGTTTTTTCTGCACTATTATCGATATCCTGGTCATTCCCTTTTGGTCACTAACTGATCAAGCCATAGAATTCGTCTTCATTTCCCCCTTCCATCGTGTCAGAACTATCGGATAGGAAAAAGGAAGTCCCAATTTTCCAGGGAGTGAGAAACGACTTGCGACGAGGCATGGTGAACAAGGGTAACTGAGCCGGCGTTCCCCCAATGCTATGCAGGTTGCTAGATTTTTGTTTAGGCACAACACCCACCACACAAACCCATTTTTCTCACATGTAGGCCTATGAGCGCTTTTTGCTCTAAATTTGATGGCGCTAGAATTTTGGCGTAGATCTATGGTTTGGACACTCAACGTGAAGCCGTAGATCTACGGGACGGACCCTGAAAGGGTTAAGGGGTTAAGCTCCCATTTCTACTGCATCCTTAATTGAATAAATGACTATGTCGCATCCCTTCTGAAGTCTTCCATCTAAAAACTGACAGATTCCAACATTGTATGAAATTCATTGTATGGATATCTAAAGGCATGTGCAAGTACATATGTTAGGAGTGAAGTGGAAGCAAGTGGCTTTTATGACTTGATGTGCTGTTTGAATGTGAGCACGGTAGCATTTATGAAGGGATTCAGGAAAACTAGTTACCCAGACTTAGGTCCTGGAGGCAGGAAGTATGGTGCTGCACTCTGATGGAGAGGTGGGGATATTGCAGTTTGGAGGGACATCTGAGCTGTATTGTCACTGACAAGACAGTAATAGTGAGTGATGCTGTATGTGTTTTTTCTTCTTAGGGTCACCCTACCTCAGTGAAAGATTGGAATCATATAACTCTTGCTCCCAGTATGTAACTGTCATAAAGAATAGTGTAGCTGCACATTGCTGATGCATCCTGTTTTGCTAATGAAATAAAAAGAAAACTTATTCAATGACAAACTGATGTGTAACATCCTCATTGTAACATCCTCACCCATTCTTTTAAGTGCAGTATTCTACTTTGCATTCCTGCTAGACACTCTGTTCTCTTCTAGTCATAGTCTTCTCTGAACCCTTACTTGGGTATCCTTTATTTCATTTATTTTGTACTTAATGAAAAATGTAAGTTTTTTTTTGTTTAAGGAAGAAAAAGATAAGGAAAGGAAGAAAAAACAGAGAGAAGAGAGAAGGAAAGAGCCAGAAAAGGGAAAAATGAACTCTGATAAGCCATCAGGTGATAAAGAATCAGAGGAGGAGACTGAAGGTGTTGATGGGGCAGTGAAAAAGACAGCAGATGAAGGTGAAGAAGATAAAACCTGTGAAGCCATGGATGTTGAGAGCTCTGATGCAAAAAAAGATTATGCTAAACCTGATGAATTTACAGTCAACAAAAGCAGCAAAAAAAATCAAGAATGTAAAGAAGAGGCTGATGCTGATGTAACCATAGAGATGGTAAGTGCTTTTGCATACAATACATGCTTAATGTACGCACCTAAATTTCAGATTAGTACTTCAATATTGCTATAGCAATATCCTTAGAATTAGTGCAGGGTAATGAACTTTTTAAAATCATGACCAACAATTGTAAACTTGGAGCCCACGGTGAGCAGGTCCTTAGAACTAGGAGGCCATTGTGTATAGAAAAATATACCAACAAGGTACATTAACCAGAGAGGTTAAGTAACAGGAAACAAATAGTTTCATTGTTTATAATAAATATTAGGTTACTCTTGTTATGTAAATTCTCTCTGCACAGATGTACACATATAGTTATTCTGCCCTATATTTCTTTGTTAAATAATTAAGCAGCTGTGTTTGGTGGGTTAAGATAGATGTTAAAAGTAGGGTGGAGTTTAGGGGGAAAAGAGCCCCCGGGGGAGGAAAAAGCCCCGCCGGCCCAGTTTTGTGACCAGGCCTCCTGTTGGGATCGGGGCCGGGATCAAAAGGCTTTTATGCGGGGCTGCACGCAAACCAATTTTCGGGGCCCAGCCCGGCTGTTCGGGAAAACCCGGGACTTAGGTGCCTGTCCGTGCCAGCTTCAAAAATGCGGGGTTTTGTTGGAAATCCCCCTTTTGTTTGCTGGGAGGCATTTGGAAAGCCCTTCTGGCCCCTGTTTTTTTTTGTATGGCTTTAAGGCTAGTGACCCCCCTTTGTTTTTCTTTGGGGGGATGTTGCATCGTTCCCAAATTTCTTTTGTTTTTTTTTAGTGAGTGATTTTCGTGTGCAAGTTCGGTATTTGTCCTTTTAGGATTTTCCGGTGTATTTAATCATGTATCTCTCCCGCCTGCTTTCCCAGGGAAAAAGGGTTTCGGGAAACCCTCAACCCACCCCAGAAAATTGAGGTGTTTTATCTCCGTTATGGCGCCCGTGAAGGTTTCGGGTACATTTTCTGGTCAGAAATTTCCCTCCCTTAAAAAGGTGTGGGGGGTGTGCAGCTTTTATTCCGCCCTAGATAGAACAAGTAAACCTAAGGTGTCATCGGGGTTTGGGCTCCCCCCTTTTTAAAGGTTTCTTATCCATCCTGTCTTTTTTTAGCAGATGCGATCGTTTAAAATTGTTTTGGCCCTTGAAGGTGAAAACCTCCGAAAATAAACACTCCAGGTCTTTGACGTTGGTTTTTTTCACTCTTTTTTGTGGCCAGATTTGTTTTGTACTCTAAATAAAAATTTTAAATTTTTCCTCGTGTTTACCATATCTGATTTAATTAAAAATTTCTCATGGGTTGAATTTTCATTTGTTTTCGGCCCCCACGGGAAAAAAATTTTGGTTTGTTTGCCCGCCGGGAAACCCTTGAAAAGTGTCTGAAAATTGGAAAGGCCCACTGTCATGCTTTTTTGGGGTGTCATTTTGAAAAGGAAAGACAGGGTTTGCTGTGGCTGACACCTTGTCTGTCAGATTGAGGATGAGGAACAAGTGGGAGGGGATTTATTTGTGCCTTGGGGAAAACAGAGCTTTTTAAACCGTCCCTCCCTGGGTTTTTACTCTGTTGACTAAAACCCCTTTTTGTTTTGTTATGAGGAAATTATAGACCCATTAAACCGATTTTCCTGTTTTTTTCCCTTTTAGCACGCATTTTGTGCTCTATTACGCCATGGTCACACTTGTGGGAAGGCTTTTGCAAAGTCTGTTATTTTAAATTTTCTGCTTTCTTTTTGTTTCTAGTGCACTGGACCTTTTTGTAGTGTTCCAATAGTTGAGACAGACAGGAGCGACCTGTTTTTTAAAACCCATGTTCCCCGGGGTTTTGTGTAATGAGGGGGTTTCTGATGGGGGGTGATTTTTGCTTCTTTGGGGCCCTCTTTCAAAGATTTTTATGTTTTGGGAGGTTATCCCTATCGGTCGTAGTTTTTGCTGTTGCTTTACTGCCCCCTTTGGGGGTGGGGCTTTGTCTGTTTTTTTTGGGAAATGTGGGACGCCCCCCGGTCCTGCTCCCTTTTCTTTGGAGGGTTTAAAGGGCCCTCGTATAGGGGTTTCTTGAGTTCTTTTAAAAAGGGAAAGTTCCACAATTTGGGCCCTGGGGCAAAGATTTGATGGGCTTTTTCTTTACCCGCCTGTTGGGAAGTCTTTTGGGCCCTCAGGAAAAACATCAGATAGGTTGTTTTAAAACCCAAAATTTTCTGGGTCACTCATAAAAAAAAATTTTTGATCTTCGACCCCTCAGTTGGTTAGTGGTTTGCAAAAAAAATGAGTCATTTGGGATTGGTAGCTCCTCATTTCCTTGCTGTATTGTGTAGGACCCATCTTGTTTAAGAAAGGGGGGGGCCCAATTTTGGACGTTGTTCTGGGACTTTGTTTTGGCATAGGAGAAAAAAATATTTTGGGGTTTCTTTCGATTTCTTTTTGGTTTTTTAGTTCTTCCCGCGTTTCCCCGGACTCCTTTAAGTTTTCCTTTGCTTAAGTTCGATGTTTGCTTTTTTCTCTGACCAGTGCCCTCCCTACGAAATTTTCAGATAGATTGACCCCTTTTAGCCGTTTCTGTTATTTTTTTTCCGTCGCCTGAAAAGAGAGCCCGGGTCTTTTCTATTTTACATCTACTCCCCCTTTTTCTTAGGGGGAATAAGTCTTGTGCAAACACGAGTGCCACCAATTTTAATCTGTTCTGGGCCCTTAAGTTTGGGTTTTGTGTTCCCTTATTTATATCTTCCCAGCTTATATGGTTTTAGGATTTGGGGTTACTTGGCCCCACTTTTTTTTTTGTTTTTGAAGTTGAATTTGGGGGGAATGCTCCCTCGTGACTAGTCTTTTTGTCGGTCTGGGGCTAAACCAAATTTACTTGTCTGAACCTAAATTTAATGTTTTTTAAAAATTCCCCCTTTTATATTTTTTTTTTGTTTTTGTTATGGTGACTTTTTTTTAAATCAGATCATCATTGTTTTTGGAAGATGGGGGGTTTTGTTTTATTCTCCATTTAGGGGCTCTTTTTATTTGCGGGTTTTAAAATTGAATTTTGTGCAGAGTTTTAAAAAGTCATGTGAGTGTGAGTTTTCATCGAGCTGCCTCCTGGTGTTTTTTACGGGAAAACAATATTTTTGTTTATTCCCCCCTTTTTAGGTCCCTTAAGTTTAAAAAATCCCCAGGAGCAAGATGTTGGGTGCAGGAGCTGAAAGTTTTTCCCCAGACAGGGTCTTTTTTTAAACCCTTTTCCCTGGAATTGTGGGATGTTGAAACCCGGGGGCTTGAGACTCCCACAATGACTGGGTTTTTTTGGTTCTCGCCCTTTACTGCTAAAACTTCCTACATCTTTTGGGAGGGCATTAAAGCATTTTCTGTGAAAAACAAGGGGCTCTGCAATGTACGGGCCAATCCCCCCCCCCCCCCTTTGCCTGTTCACTCTGTCCACCCGGTATGGTTGAAACCCTGGGATCCTTATTTCGATTGTCTAGTGATCCTTTATGGGGGGTTCCCCGTGAAACCCGCAAAACATTCCCTTTGCCTCGCAAGAAAAGCCCAGGGTTAAAAGGTATTTTTTTGTTTGTTGTGGTTTGGGGGCCCCTGTATATTTGCAAAAAAAAGAATGTAAATCGGAGGGTGGTATTGTTGGTACTGGGGGGGGTTTTTTTTTTCCGGAATTAGTATCTGTATTGTTGGTTTGGAGGGGGGCCCAAATGTTTTTGGTTCCACCCCGGGAAGGGACGGGATTTGGGTAAAATTTTTGCCATTTCCTGCCTTTTTTTTTTCCTTCCTGGCATAAAAAACCTCTCCTCTTGAGTGGCTGTGGTAACCGGGTTTTCCCCAAGGGCCCGGGATGTTTTGTTTTTTTTTGCCCCCTTTTTGAGGGTTTGTGCCGGGGAAATTTTAAGTTAAAAGCACGTCTTTCCTGTACAAAAAGAGGTACACATTTAAGGGGGGAAAAAGCTTACAGGAAGGGAGTTTTTTTTTTCCTGTGGGTCATTTGGGCACGGCTTTTTTTGGGGTTTTTTTCATTTTGCATTTCCCATCTTTTTTCCCCAAAATTCCCATGTCTGCAGATACCAAGTGCTTGGTTGTGCACAGGTTGGGGTTTTCCATTTGGCCCGGGGGTTTCTGTGACGTTTTCCCCTGTTGGTGCATGTTTACCTGTTTTTTTCCTATTTTCCCTAGCACCAACTATGGAGTTCCCACCATTTGTTTTTGGAAAATATATCCTCACTTTTGCTAGGGGTTTTTCTCTTGTTTGCTATTTCCTTTTGTATTTTTTGTTTGCCAATTTTGGTTTTATTTTTTCCCTTTGATTTCACTTGTTTCCCCATGGCCCCTGTCCCCTTTGGGTCTTTTTTTAGGCTTTCCCTTTCTGGTTTTTTTTCCCCGACTACCTGGAAAAAATTTCTCCAGCTTAAACCTTTTTTGTCTCCCGGGAAAGCATCTCCAACTTACCTTTTCTTTTCTCCCGGGACAGCACCTCCAGTTTTACCTTTTACTGTCTCCCAGGCCCGCACCTCCAGCTTCCCCCATTTCTTTTCCCCAGGACGCACCCCGTTTCCCATTACTTTTCCCAGGACAGCCCTCCGCTTCCCTTTACTGTCCCCCAGGCCCCGCACTATCAGCCCCCCAAAATTTTACTGGACACCAGGACATCACCTCCACCCCTTACATTTTCCCGACTACATGGCCAGTATAAAGGGGGCAGTACCATTCAGCCCAGATTTTTTATTTTTTCCAATTGTTTGAAAAAAAGTTTCCCGGGTTTGGTCTATAAAAGCGGGTTTGATGTTACCCCTCTTTTAATACCCTTGTGTTTTTTGTCTTCAGATTCATCCCCTTTGGGCTCCCCAAAAAACACTTCCTTTTTTAAATACTGCTTTTTAGCTTGTTCTTGGATATCTGAAAAGGGGGGTTGGACATTTTTTTCCCACAAAAAGGGACAATTTATCCATGTAGAACCCCTTTGTTTGATTTAATTCCCAGATCCCACACGGTTTATAATGATTTAAAGGGTTTGTTTTACTGTAATTTTACTGAACCTCTTGAATACTCTTTTAAAAGGGTTTTTAACCCCTTTTTACCAGGCTGTGCCTCATATTTGGCAGTGCAAAAATTTTTCCCAACCTATATTGTGACAGTATTGCAATTCAAAGACATATTTTTTTTGTGAAAATTTTTTTGGGAGTTTATTTTTTTTTGGGGCCTTTAAAAATTCCCCTTTTTTGGCCGCATAAAAATTTGGGGGCCCCCCCGACAAGGGTTAAAACTGTAGGGGGACAGTTTCAGGCTTTAAAAATTTTGAGGCAAGCCTGACAAAGGCATTTGCCCTAAAAAAATTTGAAAAGGGTTTGCTAAAAATGTTTTTAAAAGGGCCCAAAAAATATACATTTAGGTTTTTTCATAAACAATTTGGGGTTTAAAAAAAAAAGGGCACAGAAATTAAATTTCAAAAAAATTTTAAAAAATTTTTAGTAATTGACTTTTATAAAAAAAAATGAAAAAATGTTACAAAAATATTTTCAAAAGAATTTAAGCATGGGGTTGTTAGGAAATTCCGGAAAAAATTTTCCCTCATGGAATTTGGGACTTTAAATTAACCTTGCAAAAAGGGAAAAAAAAAGGAAAGTAGGTCCTCTTTTTCCCTTTGGGTTTTTTTTTTTGGGTTTCCAATTTTTTCTTTGAAAGCCTTTTTGCAAAAAAACTGGCCAGTGTGTTTGTTTTTTCATAAATTTTTTTTATGGGGCCTTTTTTCTATGCTGATTGGGAATGTCATCAAGGAAGAAGACCGTGAAGTTGAAAAACCCCTTGGAAGATCCGGGGCCTTGGGATTCCGTTGGTTAAATTTTTTTAAGAATGGGAGAGGGAAAAAACCGTTTTTCCCTTGAGGTTCTTGAAATTTCTCTGCAAAGCACCACGTTACCCCTTTTCAAAAACCACCCAATTGACACAACAAAGATCTTTGAAAATTTCCAAAGAGCCTAATGTACGCTTTTTCCCTTTGAGTGGAAAATTGTAGGTGCCCCAATATCATTTTACCCAATGCCCCCCTTATGGGAATTTTAATTTTTTATCACGGCAGGACGTCAATTTCCCCACCTTTTGTTTGAGCCCCCTTGCTGAAACCTCTTTATCTTTGTCACTGGGTTGTGCCAAAAATCATTATCAGAAAAGAAACCCCCCCTTTTTCTGTTTTTCCCAAAACGTACAGCAAGGCCCCACCACCCAAAAGAACAGTAATCCCCAATTAGCAAAAAACTCCCCCCCTTTTTTCCACTTTGTTTTTTCCCAATTGTAAAAATTGACCGGGGAAACCAAAATTAAAAAAGGGGTTTGGGGGGGTTTTTGGTTTTCCATTTCTTCTTCCCTTTGGGGTCCTGTGTTTTTAAAAAATTGGGGTTTTTTCCTTGAAAATTTATTTTAAACTAGAGGCCCCAAAAAATTTTTAAAAATTTATCGGCCGGTTAAATTGCCTGGTTTCCTGTTCTTTTCCAAAAAAAACCCCCTTTTAAATTTAAAAATTTTCTTTCCTTTGGTTACCTAAACTGTTAACATGTTTTTAAAACCTTAAACATTAAATTGGCTTTGTTTTAAAACCCCTTCCCCGGGGCCCCGGCCCAAAAAAAACCCATTTTGGTTTCCAAAATTGCTAAAATTTCCCTCCCTTTGTTTCCCTTTTTTCCCCCTTCCCTCCCCTATTTTTTGGGCCTTGGCTTTTGCCCCTTGCTTTTTTTTCCCCCTCTCGGGCTGTTTTCCCCCTTTTTTGGCCCTTGTTTAAAAAAACCTTTGGTTTCCTTGAAATGGAACAAAAAAACACTAAAACGGGGCTTTCCATATGAGAAAATTTAAAAGGTTTAAAAATTCCCTCATTATAAATTAAAATTTGATTCGGAAAGCAATTTTTTAGCTTTCAGTGAAAAAGGACAGTTTTAATTTTTTTTTGGGAAACCCATGATAAATGATCCCTTCTTAAAAACATTTTTTTTCCCAAATTGTCAGGTGGGGCCCTCAATTCGACAAAAAAAGGGGGTAAGTGAAAATTTTTCCATTGTCAGGCCGGGCCCCAATATGGGATACCAAAAAGGTAAACAAAACTTCAAGTGCATTTTTTTGTACTTTCAATGCCTCAGGCAATTTTATTTACATCTCAAAAAGAGGTTTTAAACATTCAATAAAGAAATGGAAACACATTCAGAAACTACCCCAATTTTGGAGTGGGTAAATTGGTGAAATTTCAGGGGGAGTGAGGGTTTGAAATGCTGCTCCTTAAAAAGTCAAAGGGATTACTGAACACTCGAGGGCTCCCAGCCCAAAAGCGAGGGGCCTTTCCCCGTGACCCCCACCTTCAAGCTCCGCCCAGGGAAAGGGTGGTTTGGGTGGATTGAGGTTTAGAAGTCTCTGGGAGGGATATGGGTTTTTGTCTATGGGTGCCATGAAAAAAATTTCTTTGGGGCCTCAAATTGAGGGGACTGGCCCCCGGGAAAGCCTTTGTATTGTATTTTATTTTTAACCTTTCTTTTTTATTGGGGGCAGCTTACCGGGGTAGCTCCTGGAGGGGGGGGTTTTTTTTTTTTTTATTTTTGTTTGTGTTTTTAAGGGCGCCTACAAACCCCCCATTTACAGTCGTTTATTGTCCAAAAAAAATCCGTTTGGGAAACCCGGGCCCAAGGGTTCAACCCGTTAAGGGTTCAGTCCAGTCAGGGGGTTTGGAAACCCGTCTGATTGGGTCAGTGGGTCATTATTTAAAACCCTATTGGTCGGTTTATTTGGGCTAACCCATGAAGGATCTTCTGGAAAAAATTTTACCGAGTAATTTTGTTTTTTGTTTTATTTCAAAAATATAAACTTGCGTGGGTTTAAGAAAACCGGTGGGCTGCTGGAAACTCCTACAGTGACGAAAGGTCGAGCCTAACCCTTTTTTATCAAACGCTGTACTTGCTTTTCTAGTTTTTCTTTTTTTGGGCCCCCACCAAATAAATTTCTTTATTATCACCATAGTTGGAGGGGGGAAATTTTTGGGGAGGGACGCTTTTTCTGTAGTAAATTAAAATTTCTTTCGTTGTGGTTTTTGCGACCGCGGTAAAAATACAAAGGTTATATGAAATTTACAGTAAAGTCTGGTATTTCCCAAAAAAAAGAAAATAAAGGTACTCCCCCCCCCCTAAGTTCAATTTTAAAACTGGTTTTGTTGTACTACAGCACTGTATTTGCTATTCACTGGTATCACTAGATTATATGCGAGTACCCCTTGCAGGCCAGGAAGATTTTAAAAAAAAGTTTACCTGTGGGGGTTTTTTCTGGCGACTTCTGGGCCCTTTCCTCTATTGGGGTTATCATTCATTTACAAAATTTACCTGTTTTCAAATGATAATTTACCTTTTAAACACTTTATATTTGGGGCCCTGAGTTTCACTTTAAAACTAGGGATTCCAATGCTTTTGGGAGACTTTCTTCCTTGGGCAAGAAAAGTTCAATTTTTTTTATTTTTTCAAAAAGGGACCCAGGCCTATGATTCCCCCTGGTCGTAAACTTGCTAGGTAGTGCACTCTAATTCTCTTTTTGACTCAGTATATAAAAGTTTTCCGCCCAAGTTTGGGTTCCCTTTTTGCTGGGGGGGATGTATCGTTTTTGGATTGATGGAGTGGTTTTGGGGGTTTATTTAGTATATTTCATGAAAAGGGAAAAGGAAAAGGGACCAAAAGGGTTGACGGGTGGGGTTACCCGGTTAAAGTTTTTGGGAGTCTTATTATTAAAAGGGTTTTGGGACATGTTTTTTAATGTGCATGGGGGTTTTTAGTACAGATAATGATAGTTTAATTTTTAATGGGATGGATTTTAAAAAAAAAGCGGGGTGTCCCGGGGTCTAAGCAAAATAAAACTGAAAGGGGTAGGAGAAATTTCCCGTGGAGGGAATAAATGGGATTTGATCAGGTGTATTTGAAAGAATTAAAGCAAAGAAGGAGTAATGGTAATGTTGAATGATCAAATTTTGTAAGCAGGGGGGGGCCCAAAAATCAAAAAAGTTTTATTTAACTTTAGTAATGTATACAGGGGAAGGGGGTTACTAGTCCCCTTGGGTCCGGCTTTTTAGTTGCCTCTTTCAACACACATGGCTTAAAAGAGGAAGCTTTTGTTCCAAACCCTTCCCCTGGGGTTGGGGGGAAAAAGGGAAAAGAAGGGGAAAAATAAATGCATAAATTCAATGGGGATTAAATTTAAAAGGGGGGATGCCAAAAAATGTTTATTTCCCCCCAGGGAAAAAGTTTAAGTTTTAGAGAGATTTTGGGGATGGTTTTAAAAGGTTTTTAGGGTTTTTATGAATTTAAGTGAAAAAGTAAAATTTCAGGGGGAGGACCTACATGTTTAAAATGGAAAAAACGCAAATAGAGGGTGTAGTAGGTAAGTTTGGGGTTTAAAAGGGGTAAAAATCAGGGGGGCCTTTTAAAAATTTGGATAAAAAAGGTTAGTAAAGGGCAAAAACTTATTTTTTTTTTTTATTATTTTTAAAAACTGGCCCATTCCCCCCAAGTTTGGGTGGCCCGAAAAAAAAAAACTTTTACCCTCATTCCTCCCTCACTGTTTGCCAGAAGGGTGCTTTACACTACAGTTTTTAAAATGCAACATTAAAAACCCCCCCTTTAGAAGGGGCAGGCCCCTTTTCTTCCCCCTCCAGGACAAGTCGGCTGCCGGTTTTCCCCGAATCCCTTCAAAATGTTACTTTGCTCACACTCCCAAAAACACGTTAAATATTAAAAAAAAATTTGTCGCCATTCACTCCTATTTAAATAAAGCCACGCATGCCTGCTGGAAGTTCAAAACCCCCCGCCCCCCAAACCTCCTTTACCCCCCTCCCTCCCAAACCCTTTCCTTTTGGGGCCCACCCTACCCCGCCTTCCTTTTTTCCCCTTTAAAAGGGCTTAAAAAACTCTTGAAGTATTTTTTGTTTCACCCCCCCCCCCTTCTTTACCTGTCCGAAAACCCCCCAACAACCCCTTTCCCCAGCCCCCTGGACAAAAAGTTTTTGGTAATCCCGCACCTCCTCCTTTAAATTCCAAACTACGGGTTTTTCTGGGGTTTTATTAAAACCAAAACATTACTTATTCAAATGGACCCTGCCTAAAGTTATTAATTGTTCCCTGAGAGCTCTTTTTTAGGGGGGAAATTATCATTAAGGGGGGAAGGGTTTTTTCCCCCTAAGGGGAAAAAATGGAAAAACAAAATTTAATCCATGCAAGCACCCCAAAATATGAAAAAAAAAAAAATTTTTTCCCCATGAAATTTTTAATTTTTTAAAACACAAAAAAATGAAAAGACATGCACAGTTTTCATGACAATTAACCTTTTTGAAGATTGGGGATGATTGGGTGGGTTTGGGAGGGGGGAGGAGAGTGTTGATGGTCTTAGTGGTTTTTGAAGGGGAATCCCCCTTCCCTTTAAACTTGAGGGGGTGGTCCTTTTTTCCCCCGGGTTTCTTCCTTCTTCTTTTAATGCCACTAGAACCCGCTTGAGAAATCACTGGATTCTGCCCCCACAAAAATCTGTCTTTAAGGTCTGTTCCTCCCGTTTTCCCTTTATAACTTTTCCCAAAGTGTTTCAAACCAAAGTCAGTGTACAGGTTTTCCAACCGGCTTGCAAGGGAGCTATGTCAGGGTGATTTTTCATCCATAAAAGGGTTTTCACTTTTTAAACCAAAATTGCAAAGATTTCCTTAATTTTTTGAAGTAGGCAACTTCTTCAATTTCTCTCTCCCCTCTCCGAAGGGGTTTCCTCAAAGGGTTTGGGCCCCTTTTCTGTTGAAAATTGATCTGCGCTCGTCAGTGGTTTGGGTTTTCATTGTCCCCCTCCCCAACCCCTTCCCCTCCTCCTACTAACCCCCAACCCCAAAGGGCTTCCCCAAAAAGCCAAAAATTGATTCCTCAACTGGCATATGCCTTCAGGGTTAGCTTCAAAAACCCTTTTAAAAAACCCCTTTTTTTACACATTCTGGCCCCAAAATTTTTCCAAGCGAGTTCAAGGGCCTCTTGTCACTCCTTCCCCAAGGGCCTTTCCCTTTTTAAAGGGGTTTTACAAATTTAAAATATTAAAATGATCTCTCCAAAACTCTCTTAAATCAAATTTAGGTTTTTTGGGGTCATTTCAAAGCACCTTTCAAAAAGAGCTTTTGTGTACATTTTTTGAAGTTTGAAATTTCCCGCTGGTCCATGGGCTGCAGGAGAGGAGGGGGGTTATTTGGAGGCCCAAAAAAATTTACCTTAAAGAATTTCATGTCCCCCCCAAAGTCGCTCTGCCCCGTCTGTAGAATGACCAGGGGCATTGTTAACCCAGGAGGCACTTAGGTTAAATTTTTTTTCAGTTAAAGGTTAAAATTTTTCCCCTTTTGGGGGGAAATGCTTGGGTTTTAACCAGTTTTATATTTTAAAAACCCTAGTGACCCCTGCCTTGCTGTTTGCCCTCCACAGCACACCAAATTTGCCCTTTAGGATAAATTTTTTTGCCCGAACGCTCTGGGAAATTTCAAGGGATACCCCAATAAAAACCCCCTTCACGGTCCAATCCCCTCCAATTGGCCCCCCTAAACAAAATAAGCTGTTTTTGTCAAGGCTTTTTTTGGGAATTTTTCCCTTTTCCCTCGAATTAGGGCCCCTTGGCCCCCCTTTTAAAAAGGCCCTGGGTACAATTCACCTTTCCTTTCAGCCCCCCCCCCCTGTCAATTTTATCCACCCCCCTTTCCCCTGGCCCTTTTTTTCCCCCCAAAAATGGCCGGCCCCCTCAACAAGTTTTTTATCACTTCCCTTTTTATGCCCCTTAACCGCCTTTTTTAACCCTTTTTCAAAACCCCCTTTGCTTTCCCCTTAAATTTCCTCCTTTCCCAAAAATTTCCCCAAAATAATTCCTTTAGGATTTTCCTAATTAAACCTGATTTTCAACTTCCTAGCCTTTTCACTTTGATCGCTTGGGGGGAGATTCTGTTTTTCCTGCTATCGGGTTTTCGGGTTTTTTCACATTAATAACAGTCTTTTCAACTTTTTTATCACTTTCGAAACTCTGTTTCGAAAACAAAGTTGCACCTTTGGCAAGAACAGCTTCCATGTTTTCCCCCTTTTTTTGGAAACCCCCCAAAAGTAAACGTGGTTGATTGGGGTTTAATATACAACCTGGCCAGCTCGGAGAAAACCCTCTCCCCTTTATACTTAGCAATGATCTCTTTTTCCGCCTTGAAATTTTCACCCTTATTCTGTAGGGGTTTGGGACTAGAAGCTTTCTTGGGGCCCCTGGTAAATTAAATTTTTCAGGTGAAAACACTTAAAAAAGCTGTAATATTTAAAAAAGTTCCCTTTGGAAAGCGGGGGATGTTTTCCGGGAAAGGGTGGCTTGTAAAACCCGGCACCCCGGAAATGTGAGGGGGTGGTCAGGCCGCACATGGGCGCGTCTCGGACGAATCGCGTTGAGCAAATTTTTTAACGCTATGCGAGGCCAAAATTTTGCAATAAAATGTAAGGGTAGGGGTGGGTTTAAGTTATATGTTTCCAAAAGTTAGGCGGGGGGGCCCCCTTTACTTTTATTTTTTTTAAAAGATTAGTTAAATGAGATGTTAAAAGAGGGCCCTTTCTGACAGAGGTTTTATTTATGTAATTGTAGAAACAAGGTTTATGAGAGGATTTTTGGATGTAATGTTTTTTGGGGGCAGCAGATATATCGGGTCATTATTTAGTTGTATAAGTGGGGGTAGGGGTACAATGAGAATGTCATCGGGGGTAAAAAAAATGAAGTTTATTTATTGAACAACAAAAAAATTAAGGTAAAAATAAGGAACTGTTGGGAGAAAGATCCCTATCGGTGTGGTAATAAGGAAGAAGTCAAAAGAGATATGGGGTAGATTTGGGAATGCAGGTTGTGGCAGCAAATTTGTGGTTAGGAGGGGGGGTGCGGGGGGAGAAAAGGGAATTGGTGAAATGACGAGGAAAAGGGAAAAAATTTTGCATATGAGGATTTTTGCAAAGTGAAGTATGGGGAGAATTGAGTATAGGGGGAAGTAAAAGAGAGAGTACAAATTTGGCAAGGGAGTGTAAAGGAGAGCAAATAAGGGTAAGGGATGAAGTTTGAAAAAAAAAAAATTTGAAAAAAAGAATTTTTTGGGGAGTGAGATAATAAGGAAGGGGTTTGGGATATTGCATTTAGAACTGTAGTAATGGCAAGACTCTAGAAAGATAGTGAGGGAGGAGGGGTGATGAAACTGTTTTTTCTTTTGGGATCCCCCTACCTTGGGGGAAAATGAACAGTTTTTAAAAAAAAATTACAGTGGACCCTACGAAAACGGGGGCATCGTTAACCCCAAAAAATCGGATAGCCCCTTTTTTTGCGTAAAAATTTTGGCTGGCTAAACCCCAAAAATCGGTTTTAACCCTTTACTGTTTCGGGTTTTTTTTAAAAGACTTAGGCCCCCGTGTTTGATATAATACTATAAATTCTAGCGGCTTCAAATAAAGCAGGAAAAAACTGGTGGCCCACTGTGAGAGAATGGGTGGGTGTGGTCGTGTGCACTAATAAAAAAAATCCTGCAGCACACAGTGCATAATGGGGAAAAAAACTCCGCCCATTTTTTTTTTAATTTTAAATGCCGACTTTGTGGTCTATTTTCATACAGTTTTTTATGGTTGTATTTTTTCTTGGCTCATACGTGAATGGAAAAACATTTTTTAAGAAAAAAACTGATTAGTTGGTTTTACCATGAAAAAAAACCTTGAAAAGGGGAATGTTTGTTTTTGCGATGTTCAAAAAGTAAAAACCAAAGCATCTTTTCCAAAATGCCAAGTAGCCATTCTAAATGAAGTCATGAATGGGTTGACATTTTTTATATAATTATTACAGTATTGCATGGTCTGATAACAGTAAATCTTCTATTTTTTGTTTGAAAAAAAATTAAAAATAGAAAGCAAGAGTAATTCAGAGGGGCCCTGGGCATAAGAGAACAAAAAAAATGTTATTTTTTAGCCAGGAATGTCTGCATTGTTATTCTTTACCCTTTTTGAAATTGTCAGTTTTTAATTTTTTTGAAATTGGCCAAATTGCAAATTTTGACCCTGTTATTGGGGAGTTTAAATCGGTAATGGGCAATTTCTTGTATCAATCGATAAAAAAAAGGGTTTTTTAAAAAAAGCTATGAGTTTGGTCGAATGGAATAATGGAATTTTTTAAAAAAACTAAATAAAAATTTTTTTTTAAAAATCCTTTGGTTTTAAAAAGGGGGAAAACGTAATTTGAGTCTTTCCATAAAATTGGGGTAAGAGTCTAAATTTTTAAAAATTTTTTTTTTGGGGGGGGGGGTTTTTCAAAAAGATTTTTGGAGGGGGTTTGCGACATAAGGGGTTAATTTTTTAGGGGCAAGGGAAATTTCAAAGGGTTTTCCCGGGCCAAATTTTCAAAAATAATTTTTTTAAATTTTTTAAAAAATTTAAAAAATTTTTTTGAAAGAGAAAAAAAATCCAAAATTTTAGAAAATACAAAAATTTGTTCCAAATTTTTGTTCTTTGATTTTTGTGCCGGTGATTTGCCAACCTGCTCCTATTTTGGGCCCAATACATTTCCCAAAAACCCAAAATTTCTTAGCTATTTCCTAGTATACTTCTATGTTTGAGCACAAAATTTCGAAAAGTCAACTGTTTCAACTACAAAATACAGTTTTGGAAAATTTTGGAAATTTTGGGCCCAAATTTAATGCAAATTTTTAAAAAATACTCCAATTTCAAATAGGGTCCAATAAACAAACAGCATTCCTGGCACTAAACTAACATTTCCCCTGTTTATTTGTTAAATTTTCAGGCTTTTTTTAATGAAATTTATTTTATTTTTTTTTCCATGATGAATTTTTTTTCAAACCCAAAAAAAGAAGATTTACTCTTATGCAAAAATTTAAAATTGTTAAAATAATATCACTACATTTGTGGAAAGATATTAGACCCCCCGTGTTAGATGTGTGGGTCTTTGTTTTTCCTTGACATCGGAAAAAAATTTTAACATTTCCGCTACTTTGAGCTCAGTTTCAACCCATTTCCAGACTAAAAAAAATCAAAATCATCTTATTTCTGTAAATGTCTTCCTTTATAAAATTGAGACCGAAATCGCAAATACACCTTAAAAAAACATCAAAAAACACTGAAAAAGTTGCTTTTTTAATAAAAATTTTTGGGCCCCTCAGTTTTTTTCTCTCGTCACTTGTGCTGCAGGTTTTGTTTTATGGGGTGCAACATACCACATACATGTATTTTCTAAAAAACAGGAAAAAATTTAACGCCACGCTTATCAGGTGAGCTGAGCTATGATGTAATCTACGGTTTGGACCCCAACGAAACCGTAGATCTATGGGAAAACCCCTAAAGGGGTTTTAAGGACTTGTCCCGTAGTGTCCACGGGGCCCGACCCCCTGTACAGGAGTGTGCCATTTTTACAAGCCATGAGGTGATTCAATGAAACAGGATAATTTTTTTTATTCCATTTTTTTTTAGTGCTTGTAACTGCAAATAAGCCCCATGGGCCAAAAAAAGTTTTCTAGTGCCAGTCCTTGGTTAAAGAAGGAAAAAAAAATGAATTAAAAAAAAAACTCTACAAAGTCCCAAAGGGGGAGGAAAGAGAGAGGGGAAAGTCCCTTTTGGGTGAATCAGTGATTTAGTTGACAGTACTAAAGCAGCAGATATCAATAAGGGTATAGTGCAGCCAGCGATGAAGTGTAAAAAAAACAGTGTAAACAACAAGTTAGCGATAAGCAAAAGAAAAAAGACACAAAATAACTCTCCAAAGTTGTTTAATGGTATAGGGCCCTGAACTACACCGGCCTTACAATCTTCCCCACCCAAACCTCGCCGCATCTTTTTCCCTCGACAACAATTAAGCAACATCCCAAGGTAGTGGTAAAATAAAAATTAATATAAAAGTTAAAAATAAGTGTAAGTATAAAAAGGGGCCCCCTGGAAATACATGTCACTCGACTTTTTTTTTGGGTTATCCTAGGTTTTTCATTATGCTGCTAGATTAATTATTTTATAACTGAATTTGTGTAACCGAATAAAATTGTTATTTATAAATTTAAAAAGTAAAACTTTCTTTTTTATAAATTAAAAGTAAATCTTTCTTTTTTTTAAATTAAAATGTAAATATTTCTTTTTTCAAACACCGGGCCCTATCCCCCGAGGCGGGGTGGCCCAAAAGGAAAAATAAAGTTTTTCCTTTTACATTTAGTAATATAACAGGAGAAGGGTTACTAGCCCCCCGCCCCCGGGATTTTTAGTCGCCTCTTACAACACAATGGCTTCGGAGGAAGAATTCTTTCCCCTTCCCCACGGAGGTAAGGGGGAAATAAACAAGAACAAAAACTTTTAAGGGAAAATAGAAGAAAAACCCCGAGGGGGGTTAAATAGCTTGTCTGTTTTGTAGTGGACCCTAAGTGTAAGTAAAGTACAAACATACCTAAACCTTGATGTTTTTTGAGAAGAGAAATGGACACCCGCAATCCTCCTTTGTAAAACAATAAAGGTTTCGTTTTACATCACTTTACGGTGGAGTACCCCCTGGGTGGTTGCTGTCTACCAACCACTACCTAAATGTAAATA
>NC_069435.1:44272427-44324540 GCF_026875155.1 Cherax quadricarinatus | reverse complement strand
GAAGCCGGCATGCAGGGAGGTACAGGCATGCAGGGAGTGTAGCAGACATGCGGGGAGAAAGCAGGCAGCGGGGAGTGTCAGGCTGCAGGGAGTGAACCGGGCATGCAGGGAGGTAGGGGCAGCAGGGAGTGTAGCAGACATGCAGGGGTGTAGGGGATGCAGGGAGTGTAGCAGGCATGCGGGAGTGTAGCGACAGCGGGGTTTTTAGCGGGCTGCGGGGAGTGTCAGGATGCAGGGGTGTAGCAGACATGCAGGGAGTGTAGCAACATGCGGGGAGTGAGAAAAAGCAGGGAGTGTCCGACATGCAGGGATTTTAGCAGGCAGCGGGGAGTGTAGCAGCTGGGGGGAGGTACAGACATGCAGGGGTGTAGCAACAGCGGGGGTGTAGAGGCATGCGGGGAGTGTAGCAGACATGCAGGGATTTTAGCAGGCTGCAGGGAGTGTACAACATCGGGGAGTTAAAAGACATGCAGGGAGTGTAGCAGGATGCGGGGGAGGTACAAAAATGGGAGTTTAGCAGGCATGCAGGGTGTAGCGGGCATCAGGGAGTTAAGACAGCAGGGGGTGTAGCAGACATCGGGGAGTGTACAGGCATGCAGGGAGGTAGAGACATGCGGGGGTGTACGGCACGGGGAGTGAACAGACATGCAGGGAGTGTAGCAGACACAGGGGAGTGTAGCAGGCATCGGGGGAGTGTACAGATAGCAGGGATTTTAGCAGGCATTAGGAAAGAGGGGAAAGGGAAAAGTTTATTTGCTTAAATTGACGCAATACATCTCTACGGCTTATTTATCTATCCATTTCATCTACTAGACATAAAAACAATATTAATAACTAAAAAACACAATATATACTCTAAAGAAAAAAATTTGTCAAATGTATGTCAGACCCATTCTCTCCTGTAGGCCTCCAGTTTTACCCCACACAGTTGAAGCTGCTAGAATTTTTGGCGTAGTACATGACACCAACACGGTCATAAGACATAGTATTTATACACCAAAACACGGCTCATAACCCATAGTCTATGGCCCAACCTGGCTCATAAGCCATAGTACGTGGCACCAAACCGGCTCATAAGACTAGTACTATGGCACCAACACGGCCGTAAGACAAAGTACTTTGCACCAACCGGGCTCAAAAGACATAGTACTAGAACCCCCAACCCATGGCTTAAAACATAGTCTATACACCAACACGGGCTCAAAAACATAGATTTGACACCAAACTGGCTCATAAGCTTATACTATGACACCAAACTGGCTCATAAGCCTAGTACTATGACACCAACACTGGCTCAAAAGAAAAGTACTATGACCCCAACACTGGCTCATAAGCTATAGACATGACCCCAAACACTGCTCATAACCCCATAGTACTATGACCCCCAACCCCGGGCTATAAGACTAGTACTATGGCACCAACACGGGGCCATAAGCCAAGTACAATGGCACCAACACTGCTCATAAGACATAGTACATGGCACCAACACGGGCCAAAAACCTAGTCTATGACCCCCCAACACGGCTCATAAGCCATATACTATGACCCCAACCCGGGCTCATAAGCCATATAAAATGGCACCAACACTGGCTAAAAGACAAGTACTAGGCACCAACACTGGCTCAAACCCTAGTACTATGCCCCAAACACTGGCTATAAGCTAGTACTGTCACCAACACTGGCTCAAAGACATAGTACTTTGAACCAACACTGGCTCTAAGCCATAGTACTAGGCCCCAACAGGTCATAACCCTTTTAAACTATGGCACCAACACGGGCTCATAAGCCAAGTTATACACCAACACTGGCAAAACCCCTATTACAGACACCAACACGGCTCATAAGCATAGACTATGGCACCAACACGCTCTAAGACAAAGTACTAAAAAACCAACACTGGCATAACCATATACTATGGCACCAACACTGGCTCAAAAACTGAATTGGGCACCAACCTGGTAAAAGCCTTAGTACTAGGGCACCAACACGGCCATAAGTCATAGTCTGGCCCCAACCGGCTCAAAAGCCTTTAAAACTAGACACCAACCTGGTCATAACCAAGAAAATTGACACCCAACACTGGCTCAAAAGCCATGTACTATGCACCAACACGGGCCATAAGACATAGTCTATGGCACCAACACTGGCTAAACCCATGCAAAAACCCCAAACCTGCCTCAAAACCATTACGTGGCCCCAACACGGGGCTCAAAAACATATCTATGACCCCAAACACTGGTTTATAAGCAAGACTATGGCCCCAACACTGGCCATAAGCCTGTACTATGGCCCCCACACTGCTCTAAACATAGTACAAATGGCACCAACATGGCTCATAAGCCATTCTTGACAAAAACCTGGCCTAAGCCCTAGTACTAAAACCCCCCACACTGGCTCTAAGCCATAGTATATGGCACCCCCCCTGGCTCATAAACATAATATGGCACCAACATGTTATAAGCCTAGTACTAGACACCAAACCGGCTCTAAGCCATATCGGGGCACCCCCACTGGCCCTAAACTAGTCTAGACACCAACACTGGCCATAACCCATAGTATAGGCACCAACACGGCCAAAGACATGTACTAGGCACCAACACTGCCATAAGCCTAGACTATGACACCAACCGGGCTCAAACCAAGTTGTGGCACCAAACACTGGCTCATAAGACATTATTTGACACCAACATGGCTCAAAACCCAAGTACATGGCACCAACACGGGGCTCAAAGCCATAGTACTATGGCACCAACCGGGCTCATAACCCCAAAGTACTATGCACCAACACGGGGCTCATAAGCTATACTATGACACCAACATGGCAAATAAGCCATAGTACTATGACCCCAAACCCCTGGCTCTAACCATAGTACTATGGCACCAACACGGCTCAAAGACATAGTATATGGGCACCACGGGGTCATAAGCCATAGACTATGACCCCAAACCTGGCTCAAAAGCCATTTACTATCACCAACATGGCTCAAAACCCAAACTGGGCCCAACACTGGCTCATAAGACATAGAATGGCACCAAACCTGGCTCAAACCCCATAGTCGTGGCACCAACACGCCCATAAGACAAGTACTATGGCACCAACACGGGCCGTAAGACAAGAACTATGACACCAACACTGGCTCATAAGACATAGTACTATACACCAACACTGGCTCATAAGCCATAGTACTATGACACCAACATGGCTCATAAGACATAGTACAGGGACCAACATGGCCATAAGCCTAGTACTTACACCAAACTGGCTCAAAAGCCATGTACAGGCCCCAAACCTGGCCATAAGCCTAGAACTTGGCCCAACACGGCTCAAAACATAGTACAGGCTCCCAACAAGGGCTCATGACCCATAGTACTATGGCACCAACATGGCCATAACCCATAGTACTATGGCCCCAAAACACGGGCTCAAAGACATATTTCTATGACACCAACCTGGCTCATAACCCAAGTACTGTGGGCCCCAACACGGGCTCATAAACAAGTACTATGGCTCCAAAATGGCCCCTGACCTAGTACTAGCCCACACTGGCTCAAAAGGGGCATAGATAGGAAACCAACACGGGGCTCAAAAGCCAAGTACTGTGGCACCAACACTGGCTCATAAGACTAGTATAAACACCAAACGGCCATAAGCCATGTACTAGGCCCAACACTGGCTCAAAAGCCTAGTACAGGCCCCAAACACTGGCTATAAGCCTGTACTATGGCACCAAACTGCCATAAGCCATAGTATGGGGCACCAACACGGCTCATAAGACATAGTACTAGGGGTTCCAACAAGGCTCATGGCCATAGTACTATGCACCAACATAAAGGGGTTTAAATAAAATTGCTCCTCTGACATGTAATAGGCCACCTAAGTTTTTTTTACTTCCAATACGTAGTAATCCAATCGGGGAAAAAAAATATTTTAACCCTTAAAATACCAAACGTATATATACGTTTTTTTAACATTTAAAGTATGTAAAAAATGAGACTTCTTTCTGTTTTACTTTTAAAATTACAAAAAAAAAACTTTTATCTCCCCCTTTTTTTTTTTTTGTTATTTTTGAAAATTTTAAAAAAACTAGACACTTTGGGAGCACACGAATTTGAATCGATTTGTTTGGACCGTTTAACCCCTTCGGGGTCCAAGCCCAAAAATCTAAAGTGGTGCCCAGGCCCAAAGAAATTTTAAAAAAAAAAAAATTATTTTTTCTCAGAATTAAAGAGCATATTTTTGTGAAGGTAATAAGAAAAAAAAAAAAATTTCTATCAGAAACTCCCGAATACGTGCCAAAAGTTGTCCAAAATTTTTTTGGTGGCGGAAAACATCGACGAATTCCACAACGCCATTCTTTTTTTTAGCGGTTTATAGTTTTTTCTTTTCTTTCCAATTTTTTTCTTTCCCTACTAACATTTGGGGCTAAAGGGCCCAAATACTGATATAATGTATATATATAAACTCCTGTATTAAAAAACACAAAAAACTGACAAAAGTTATTATCATAATTGTTTCCCACGTTGTTTTATTACAATAAACATGACAAATTTGAAATACAATGTTCTATCATATTTTTACATATTTACAATCACTGGAAAAGGGTTTTAGAACTGCTGGAGCTTGTGAAACTCCGAAAAAAGGGCACCATGCACAGGGGCACCTTACATTCCTCACACAAAAACCGTGTCTTTGCGTCTTTGTTCCGTCTTTGTTTGTGCACAGACATCATCTCTCTGAGCAATTTCTTCTGATTAAGGAAGCTGTAATAAAAATCCCTTCAAGGGGGCCCTTGGGGGTTGAAGAGGCTCTTGGTCTGGGGAAAATTAGCCTGTCGGTTTCTTCCTCGACCGAACCAATTCCCCCCCTTCCCCCCTCCCCTACCCCATCCTCCCCATCCCCCCTTTTTTATTTTCCTCCCCTCACCCCCCCTTTTTGCGCTTCCTTTTTTTTGGGGTTTGAAACCCCCAAGGCGCGCTAGCCCCTATGGGGGAAAGGACACCGGGGCCATCCCATTCCGTTGAGGTTTCTTGGCGGTGGCGTATTTTCCGTGGAAGGGATTGCCTGGGATGTCCCGACCCCTTTCCCCGGTATCCGGAGTATTTTGGGGTGTTTTTGGGCACGGGTGTGCTCTAAGCCACCTTGGTTTCCCGGGGGTGGTGGCTGAAGGGGGTTGCTTTGTGGCGGATATCCGGCCGCCCTCTCTTTTGTCCCCCGAGGTAGCTGGAGATGTGGTTGCTATCCCAATTGCGGGTTTTACTGGCTAAAGGGGTAGGGTAGGGAAAAGGGTTCCATTGCATCGCGCTACTAGCGTCCCCGAGTCCTCTGGGCGCGGGGGGGGAGATTTCGGGCCCCTTTCATTCCTCCGGGAACTACCCCTCCCCGGTCCCCCCCTTTTTTTTTTTTTTTTTATTTTTATTTTCTTTTCTTCTTTCTTTTTTTTTTTTAAAAAACAAAAAAAAAAGAACCAACCGGGCACCCTAGTCCATGAACCCGGAAACCCCCCGGGCCCCTTCTTGATCCCGCACCCCGTTTTCCCCCGCCTCGTTTTTGGGGACCACCTTCAACATTCCCATGCCTCTGTACCTATTCCCGGTGCTGTTTCCTCCCCCGCTTCGGGTAGAGGCCTCACTGATCCTTCGTTTTATCGACCTTCGCTCCCCTTTGGGCCTATCTCCGGGCCTCTCCCCTACGGTGCGGCAATTTTCAAATCCCCACCCGTTCCACGGGGCCCCAACTCTGGTCCCACGCCAAAAACGTCAACGACAATTACCTGTATTACTTCTCCCCCTTTCCCACCTTCTCGTTCTTCCAAAACGATCGACACGTCCTTCACAACTTTCCACCTCAGTTTAACTAACAGGACTAAATTTTTCATTTACGCCCAAACTTCCTTATCCCTATCTTTCTGACCATAGTATTGGCAGGCACTCCACGCCATGTTGGAAAAGATTTTCTTTTCATCCCTTTTAAGGGGGTACGCGCATCTTCCGTACAGAATGCACCCAGGCTCGTGACTTTTCTCGTCTTCCCATATGATACTGTTCCTGTCACCCTTGAAAAACATCATTCCCCCCTTTTTTTGTAGTGGACCGTTTTTCTGCCCCAACCATAGTTCAAAAAAATTTCCGACATGTGGCCCCGAATTTAAACAGCGGGAAACTCCAAATTCCCAATCCTAAAGGTAGACACTTACTTTCTTCCTCCCCGGGGGCGGAGATATACCCTAGAAATGTGGCTCGTTTAATTTTTGACACCGAGAACTCCCATCCTTTTTATTAGCAGGACATGGGTTACAATTTCAAAAGGGTGATCCCTACACCACAACATGTAAAAAATTGCTGGCGTTTTGGCCACCCCGCAAATATTCAGATCTAACGCCAAAGCCCGTCTGTGGTGCCGATCCATTCTAATACGTCTTTCAAACGATCTCCCCCTTTTCCTTAACTGTCATGAGGCCACCCTTCTTCTCGCCCTTTTTAGGGGTATTTAAAACAGCGGGAAATCCGTTACCTCAAAAGAAGAAGGGCTCCCCTTTTGCCATGCAGTTTCTCATCTCCGCCTCAAGGGGGGCCCCACGGTTTCTTATTCCCCGGTTTTTAAAAAGCCCCCCCTTCTGGGACCCCTCTTCTACAACCCCCTCTGTGGTTACCCTCCTAATCACCCTGTTCTAATCCTTTGCTGTCCTCGGCTCAGCGTCCCTACTTTAAAGCCCAGCAAAACCCCTTCTTCGATTTTTCTTACAAGCCTCAGATCGACGAGACCTTTGACCACCCCTTCCCAATCGTCCCCTACTTCTCAAAAGTCAAAAAAAAAGGGCCGGTAAAAACCTCCACCCCTTCCACCCCCTCATTTTTTTCCCTCCCTGTCTCTGTCCCCAGTTTTTTCCCCTCTACTGGCCCGTTACAAGGCAGAGGTTCACCCCCTCCTCGAATGTACCTTCCCCCCCCTGTTCCCTCCCCCAAATTTCTTCCTCTTCTGCCCCCTTCCCAGGTTCCTGCCCCTTTTGTCCCCTGCCACCTCCCAGTTCCCTCCACCCTTTCGCCCCCCCCTACCTGGTACATCCAATACAGTTCCAACTTTACTCTCCTCCCCCACCCTTCCCCAAAATTTTCTCCCCTACGACATCTCTGGGAAATTTCCCAAAAACTTGAAGCAATCTCTGAATATATTCAGAGCCAAAACCCTCAAGGCACTGTCCACCTTTCCCCTCTTTTTCTCTCCCCTGCTCCCCTTGGAACTCCTTTCTTTAAGCGCACCGTTCCTTCGCTGCTTGAACTTTTTCCCCCTGCCTCCCCAGTGGCTTTTTTAACCCCTTTTATCCGTGGAACCCCACCTGCGGTTCAAGTACTTTATCATTGCCAATCATGGCCTTTTTTCAGTGGAATATACGCGGCCTCAGGGGGAATCGGGGGGAGCTTAATGTTACTCTCCCAGTTTTTCCCCCGTTGTGTTTCTTCAGGAACCAAAATTTCACTCGCTGTTATTTCTCAATCTCAGGCTATAATTTATTTTATTCTTCAGATCCTTTCCTGATGGGGCCTTTAAAGAAAGTGCCCTTCTTCCCGCATGATATTCCGTACCATCCTATTTATTCATACTTCGCTGATACAAAAGCAGCCCGTATCCCCTTACATAGAGGTAACGCTCTGTTCTTTTATTCTCTCCTTTTCCGGCATTACATTCCGTTTTGCCCCTTTCCCTTTTTTCGTCATTAACCGCCACCCCATTCTGTTTTCTTTGGGGATTTTAATGCCCCCCATTTCCTCTGGGGAGGGTCTCACGTGATTCCCGTAATTCATTTTGAGGCTTTTTTTGCCACCCACCCCCTCCCTTTTTTTTAAAAACAGGTACTCACACCCCTTTGATCCCCGGGCTCATACTCTTCTTGCCCAAAACTCTCAGTTTTCTCTTTCCCCCGTGATTAGACTTACTTGGTCTGTTCTCCCCGGACTTTCATGACAGGACATTTCCAATCATTCTTCTCCCCTTCAACGCCACCTCTTCGACCCCACCTGGCAATTTAATCGGGCAAATTGAACCTTTTTCACACCTGCGTTTTTAAAGAGGTTCCTTCTTCGTCCTCCTCGATGGCTTTTTCACCTCTTCTCGCCCCTTTTCACCGCCTTTTCCCTTCATCCCCAAACTTGGCAGCATTCTCAAAATGCGTGCCTTGGTGGTCCCTGCTTGGCTCGTGCAGTACTTTTTAAACGCGCTGCAGGGGGGAGGTACCGGGCAATAAAACCACAGAGCATCCTTGATTTTAAAAAAGAAGCGTGCGATCGCTCGCCGGTATCCCGGGCGCTAAAAAGCACTTTCTGGCGAGATTATGGGCCCCCCATCACCTCGTTTCCTCTATGAGTCAGTCGGAAAAAAAAAACGAAAACTGAGTGGAAAAAATTCTCCCGACCCCCGGGTCCTGTTTTGGGTTGCCGGTTTGATTGTAACCCACTAGTGTTGCCAATGAAATTGGCAAATCATCTGGTCCCATTTTTTCAGGGACCCACTATGCCCTCATTTCTTTCCTCAAAGTCTCCAGAGAGTTAGCACCCCTTGGATTTTCTTTTCTCAGAGAAGAACAGTATAATGTGCCTTTTCACTTCAAGAACTGGAGGCAACACTCCATTTTTGATCATCGGGGACTGGGCCCGAACATTCATATTTTATGCTACAACATTTACATCAGTCAGCCCTTGCAGTCCTATTACGCCTTTACAATCTTATTTGGTCACAAGGAGTTTTTCCACAGCTGGGAAATCCGCCTTGTTCTCCCCCTTTTCCGCAAAAACACACGGACTGAAACCCCCCCACTATCGTCCCATGGCTTTTACCTGGCATTTTGCAAAGTAATGGAACTTTCCCCCTTTAAAACGTTTTGTGGTATTTAGTTTAGACACACAACAGTCCCCCCATCTCAAATGGCTTTTTGTAAGGACCTACCATAGCCCCCTTTCTGCGCTTGGTACGTATGTTTTTTAAAAGCCTTTTTCGAATAACCACTCAGTTATTGCCAATTTTTTGACCTTGAGGATATGACACAACTTGGAGGTTTTATTTTAGCCCCCAAACCCACTTCTTAGGCCCTTTGAGAATCTCCCCCTACCCGCATTTCCGGTTGGGTTTTAATGGCCCCCCCGGACTTTGTCCAAGCTGAAAGGGGTCCCCCAGGGATGTGTTTGAGCACAAAACTTTTTCCCCCTTTCTATAAAGATTTGGGTCTATTTCCATCAAAAAATTTGGTATCACTCTATTTGATCTTCGCTATTGCCCGTGCGGCGCGATGTACCTCCTTTCAGTTTTCTCTAAATGCAGTCACCGTGTTTCCAATTGGGCCACCACAATGGTTTAAATTTTCCAGCACTAAAAACCCCCCAAATCACTTTCACTAACCCCCCTTATCTCTGATCATCCTTTTTTTTCCTCTATGGCTCACTATCCCTGAACGTGATACATCAAGTTTCGGCCCCCTTTTTGTTTGTAGGGTTTTCCTGGGGAAAACCCCCCACATTTACCCCTCTGAAGGCAACTTTTCACAGCCCGGCGAACCTTTTTAAACCCTTGCTCATCTTTCGGGGGACCCCGATCGCGAACCCCCCCTTTACCTACATCCACCCTTATTTTATCAACTTGATTATGGTGACCAAACTATTTTACGGCTCTCCTGCTACTCTCTCTAGCCTTAACCCCATTCTTTACCAAGGATTTTGTTTATGCCCCGGTGCTTTTCGCTCTTCCCCCCCGTCGAAAGCCCTATGCAGAAGGAACTTCCATCCCTTTTCCCATCGCCCGGATGCCCTTGCCTGCGCTACTATTACGCTCTCAGATCTCCGCAATCCCTTTCCCTTTATAGAATGGGCATGATATTAGTAGACATTCTTATTTGTTCGCCGCCCCTGCTTACTCCGTCCCTTCTCTCTTTGCCCTTTATTGCTCTTGTCTTCTCTTCAACTACCACCCTTTTTATGTACATGTAGCATCTCACTTTTCCCTCCCCCCCGGGAAGTTCCGCTTTTTCGAGTCTGTTCTTTCTCCCCCCTTGCTCGAAAGCCCAACTGTTACGGTCGTTTCCCCCCTCTCTTTTTTTTTTACCCCTTTTCACTCTCATTCCCATGCCATTTCTGTGTACACAGATGGCTCTAAACTCTGGCGTAGGATTCGCAGCAGTGTTCCGGACAGCGTCGTACAAGGGCATTTATATCTTAGCTAGTATTTTTTTTCTGCTGAATTATATGCCCCTTACAGCACTTATCCGTATTATCTATCCTGTGGGCATCATTTGTGGTTGTTCAGACTCCCCTTTGGCTTTACAGGGGTATACAAAAATTTGATACACCTACCCCCTTTGCCTCCGTTCCACTTTGCTAGCCCCATCTTTACTAAGCAAAAGAATTGTTTTTTTTTGGGTCCCCGGGCATTTTGACGTACAGGGGAATGAACGGCAACACTTGCGCGGGTCGCAGTAAATTTACCACCCTTTCTTTAGAGGTATTCCCTTTACGGACTATTTTGCTGTAAAAAAACTTCCCACCTTTCCACCCGTTTGGCAACCTTGGTCTTATGCCCGGCAACAAACTTTAGTCTATTAAACCGAGTATAGGTTACTGGGCCCTCTTCTTACACATGGGCGAGGTTGGGAGACTACTCTCTCCCGTCTTCGTTGGCCAAAACCGCTTACCAGGATATCTCTGGAGAGGCCTTGCTCCTTCCCTTGGGGAAATTTCCAAGCCCCTTATCAGTCAGCCACATTCTGTTGGACTGCCCCTTTATCAACACACGCAGAATTTTCCTCGCGTCGCTTCGCCCCGCTGCTCTCTCTTTAATTCCCCCTTTTCGCTGATGGACCCACCTTTTACCGGACCTCTTTTGCTTTTTGACAACGACGACTTTTTCACAAAATTCTTACTTCAGCCCTTTCACTTTTTCCTTGCTACCCCCTTTCCCCCGTCATCCCCTCCCCCGTTTTTTGTAACCCGTGCATCCCCCCTCCCTCCTGCCATCCAATTTCCCCTTTTTCCCCTTTCCCCACCCCCCAAACGCTGATGCCCCCTTTTGGCTTGCGCTTCTTTTTGATTATAATAATATAAAGAATATGAAATGATACCTTCCCTCCTCAACGCTTGGGTTATCCTGATAATTCAAGGACCTGTTTTATAGCAGTGTTCTTTTCTGGTACTTTTATTTTGAGTTTTCTGACAACAAACAAGCAAAATCACCATACAGTGGTCTTGCCATCTTTATTTTTGGGCATATTATATGCATTCAGCTTGAAATGTCCATGAGAGGAAGAAAAGTTTCTGTAACCACTTTTACACAATCAAAAAACCAAACTCAGTCACATTTTTCAACCAAGGCATGTTTTGGTATAATCAACATGTCACTGGTTTTTTTGAATACTTTCTTTAGTCACTCGATCAAATTTGCCCCTGTCTTTCTTCATTATGGTGAATGGTTGTCAACATTGAATTCGTTTTTCATGCCACCGAAAAGCCAAATCATTTGGGGTAAACACCTCACGCATCCCACGACACCTCATGACCTGGGCATATTTTTTATTAGAAAGCACTGTGCCACACACATCTGCTTTTTCACTCGATGAAATCACTGAGAAAAGGGTTTTTTACCATTTTCGGTATATAAGTATGCCCCCTTTCCAAAATAAGGTGCCATCATTTTCTCACTACGTCACCCCGAGATACCCCAAAAAAAACTTGGTATCTTTCAATGTTTTACTTCCCCTGTATACAAAAATACCAACCCCAGGCCAATCACATCACAGAGACAAACCGTTTTCTACCAAATTTTCTCTTGCCGGTAATCTGCTTGAATACAGTCTACTTTGAACAAAATCAAAGACTCGTAAATTTCAAGATTTTTGAAAGGATAAAGTAAGCTGAACTTTGGGTTTGAGATACATGAAAAAAATTTCTAATCTTGTTTAAACCCGTCACTTCTTCGGCCCGGTTTTGTCAGAGAAATGCAACATTAACAGTAAATTTAAAACCCGTTCATGGGGGGATTTCACTGAAGCCCCCGGGGAAAATTAGCCCACTGTGGACCCGTATGCTTTAAATTTTTGCTTATAGACAGAGGCTAAGCATTATTTTTGCAAAAAGGAAAAACATTTTTTGCAACAGTCGCCTTTCCACCCGTGTAGTCTTGACTGTGGGGAAATGATCGTATTTGCCAGGTTACTCAAAATACTTTTACTTTCCCCGACAATAGTTCCACATGGGTGGGCAAAGAAAAATTCAAAGAATTCCGTTTATTGGCCGTGTTCCAAGGGGACAAAATAGGTAAAATTTCCCCTTTGAGAGTCATCAAAAGGGGGGGCTTGGGAACAAAATTGGGATTTTTCTGCCAATCCCAGATTTCGGTTGCTGTGGGTATGGGCCCCTAGGGGGTTGTGTGGGGGTTTTTGGGGTTTTGGTGGGCTGGTGGGTGACGCTTCCGCTTTGTCCTGAACGACGAGCGCACGTGGGGCCTAGCCCCGGGCGGGAGTCACCATGGCCCCGGCACTAACATCACCACTACCCCCCCCTACTGATGCCTGTGGTCTATCCCTGCCAAGTGTAGCCACACACCTCACTACACTATCTAAACCTGGGGGTGGGCCACGGGTTACTCCAGGATGTATCCGTCCCCTGGGCACAGCAAGGGACACGCCCGAGGCCCTGCCGGGGAACGTACCCATGCTTCACTGATGATTATGATTTTCACACACTACTCGAATGATCGTCAGGCAATAAAAACAAATCCCCCTCCATCTCTCATTACTGAAGTCAGAGGCCGGCCACGCGAAAATATTAGTTTTCTCTTGCGTTGAGGCACAGCCGACCGTGAGTCACGAGTGCCCCCCGAGGGGGAAAGGTTGAGGATCATCAGGGTTTTTTTGCACTATTATCGATCCTGACCAAACACGGGTCTTTAGACATAGTCTATGACACCAACACTGGCTCATAAGACATAGTACTATGACACCAACACTGGCTCATAGATAGTACATGACACCACACGGCTTTAAGACATATACTATGACACCAACACTGGCTCATAAGCCATAGTACTATGACACCAACACTGGCTCATAAGCCATAGTACTGTGGCACCAACACTGGCTCATAAGCCATAGTTACTATGGCACCAACACTGGCTCATAAGCCATAGTAACTATGACACCAACACTGGCTCATAAGCCATAGTAACTATGACACCAACACTGGCTCATAAGCCATAGTACTATGACACCAACACTGGTCATAAGCATAGTACTGTGGCACCAACACTGGCTCATAAGCCATAGTACTATGGCACCAAACTGGCTCATAAGCCTAGTACTATGACACCAACACTGGCTCATAAGCCATAGTACTGTGGCACCAACACTGGCTCATAAGACATAGTACTATGACACCAACACTGGCTCATAAGCTATAGTACTATGACACCAACACTGGCTCATAAGACATAGTACTATGACACCAACACTGGCTCATAAGCTATAGTGCTATGACACCAACACTGGCTCATAGACATAGTACTATGACACCAACACTGGCTCATAAGCCATAGTACTATGGCACAACACTGGCTCATAAGCCATAGTACTATGACACCAACACTGGCTCATAAGCCATAGTACTGTGGCACCAACACTGGCTCATAAGCCATAGTACTATGGCACCAACACTGGCTCATAAGCCATAGTACTATGGCACCAACACTGGCTCATAAGCCATAGTACTATGACACCAACACTGGCTCATAAGCCATAGTACTATGGCACCAACACTGGCTCATAAGCCATAGTACTGTGGCACCAACACTGGCTCATAAGACATAGTACTATGGCTCCAACAATGGCTCATGAGCCATAGTACTATGTCACCAACAGTGAAAGGGTTAATAAAATTTGCTCCTCTGTACATGTAATAGGCCATCCTAAGAGATTTTTACTTCCAATACAGTAGTAACTCCAACTCAGCTGGAATGAAATATTTTAACCCTTAAATAGTCCAAACGTATATATACGTTTTTTCAACATTTGAAAGTATTTAAAAAAATGTAGATCTTCTTTCTTGTTTTACATTTAAAAATGTACAAAAAAAAACTTTTATCTACATTTTTTTTTTTTTGTTATTTTTGAAAATACAGTGGACCCCCGGTTAACGATATTTTTTCACTCCAGAAGTATGTTCAGGTGCCAGTACTGACCGAATTTGTTCCCATAAGGAATATTGTGAAGTAGATTAGTCCATTTCAGACTCCCAAACATACACGTACAAACGCACTTACATAAATACACTTACATAATTGGTCGCATTCTGAGGTAATCGTTATGCGGGGGTCCACTGTTATGTAAAAAAAAAAACGTAGATCTACTTTTGGAACACTACGGATTTGAACATCGATTTGTTTGGACCGTTTAACCCCTTCAGGGTCCAAGACCAAAATCTGAAGTGGTGCTCCAGTGTCCAAGAAATTTTGAAAAAAAAACAAATTATTTTTTCTTACAAAATTAAAGAGCATATTTTTGTGAAGGTAATAAGACAAAAAAAAAACTTCTGATCAGTACTTACCGAGATACAGTGCCAAGGAAGTTTGTCCAAAATGATGTGGTGGCGGCAACATCGATGAATTCACATACGCGCATTACTTTATTTAGCGGTTTTTTATAGTTTTTTCTTTTCTTTTCCAATTTTTTTCTTTTCCTACTAACATTTGGGGCCTCAGAAACCAATACTGTATATAATGTATATACAGTGGACCCCCGCATAGCGACCTTAATCCGTGCAAGAGGGGTGGTTGTTATGCGAAATGTTCAGTATGCGAATGAAATTTTCCCCATAAGAAATAATGGAAATCAAATTAATCCGTGCAAGACACCCAAAAGTAGAAAAAAAAAAATTACCACATGAAATATACATTTTCCTACAACCCCAAAAAGAAGGATAAACTTTCCCCAATAGGGAGAGTAAAATACATGCAAATTAATTGGGGCATGTAAATATCTACTAAAAAGAAAAAATTAAAAAGGGCAAATTTCCCTTTTTTGAAGAGCCCCGAATGACTGATGAGACACTGGTCCTTGGGGAAATTGGGGCCTTTTTTCCCCCTGGTACTGTAAGGGCCTGTTGGCATTTTTTTCCCGAACCGGGCCCTTTCACACTGTTATGCCAATTCGATTCTTAAATCTCTCAAAAACCAAAACCCTTTTCTTTGGGCCCTTTTTTTTTCACCCAAAATTTAGCACTGTTCCCGGGGTTTTTTTCCCCGTTCACCGGGGGGTTTGTCGATTTGGGGGTGGGTTTTCATCCTTTTGGGGGACAAAAATTAGGACCCCCAAAGGAATAAGTTAGACAGTCTTCGATGGGCCTGGAAATTTTTTTTTGGGTTTTCCTGGGGGGCTAACCCCCCCGGGGTTTAAATTTTTTATCGGTAATTGTTTCCGGGTTTAAAACCCCACCAAAACCACCTTTCCCATCTTTGAGAAAAACAGCTGTTGGTTTGGTTTCAGCAACAAAAAAGGGTGTGGTGCAGCCCCGCAAGGTTTCAGCAGGGGGGCTGGGTACAGTGCAGTTTTGGTGCCGCAGCAGCTGACTGTTGGTGATAGTTTTTATCGCCCCCTTTTTTCCACAGGGGTTTGGAAATTTGAAGCTTTCTTTGGGGCCCCCGGGGGCCAAAATTTAGCAGGGAAAAAAGCACTTTTAAAAAAATGGAATAATACAAATGGGTTTGAAATTTATGCATGCAGCCCGGGCCCCCCCGGGTTGTAAACACTTTAAAGGGGAAGGCAGGCGCTCAGGCCCGGGCGGGCAAGGGGGGTTTAGGAGAGTCATGTTCAGGACGTGATGGGTTTTCAACAAACAAACTGGGCCGTGGTGCGCAGAGCTGAATGGTTCCCCCCCCCAAAAGCTGGGTGATTCCCGCAAAAAGTGACTGGTCCGCAACATGACTGATCCGCAACAGCTGACTGATCCCCGAACAGCTGACTGGTCCGCAACAGTGATGATCCAGCAAAAGCTGAATGGTCCAGCAACAGCTGACTGGTCCCGCAACAGTGATGATCCAGCAACAGCTGACTGATTTAGCAACAGCTGACTGATCCAGCAAACAGCGATTCTTAAATCTCTCAAACAACCCTTTTCTGGCTTTAAATTCACCCAATATTGAGCACTAGTTCCAGGCGTTTTTTCCCTGTTCACCCGGGTGTTATCGACTGGTGTGGGTTGCATCCTGGGAGACAAGATTAAGGACCCCAATGGAAATAAGTTAGACAGTCTTCGATGGGCACTGACCCTTTTTTGGTTATCCTGGGTGGCAAATCCTCTGGGGTTAATTGTTTCTTGGTATTCTCAATAAGCCACACAAACAACGGTGACGCAGCAGCTGACGGTGGTAGAGCAGCAACAGGGCGATGTACAGCAGCAGCAGACGATGCTACAGCAGCAGCAGACGATGCTACAGCAGCAGCGACGATGCTACAGCAGCAGCAGGACGATGCTACAGCAGCAGCAGACGATGCTACAGCAGCAGCAGACGATGTACAGCAGCAACAGACGATGCTACAGCAGCAGCAGACGATGCTCAGCAGCAACAGACGATGCTACAGCAGCAGCAGACGATGCTACAGCAGCAGCAGCGATGCTACAGCAGCAGCAGACGATGCTACAGCAGCAACAGACGATGCTACAGCAGCAACAGACGATGCTACAGCAGCAACGACGATGCTACAGCAGCAACAGACGATGCTACAGCAGCAGCAGACGATGCTACAGCAGCGCAGACGATTTCTACAGCAGCAGCAGACGATGCTACAGCAGCAGCAGACGAATGACAAACAGCAAAGACGATGCTACAGCAGCAACAGACGATGCTACAGCAGCAACAGACGATGCTACAGCAGCCCGCAGACGAGCTACAGCAGCAGCAGACGATGCTCAGCAGCAGCAGACGGTAAATTTCAGCCAGCAGCAGACGTGCTACAGCAGCAGCAGACGGTTTCTACAGCAGCAGCAGCAGCTGTACCCCCAATAGTAGCGATGGTTTTATTGGGGTTTATTATTTAAAACCCGGCCAGCTCGGAGACACGCACTCTACTTTCATCTTATCAATGATCTTTTTTTCATCTCTATAGTAATTCTCACCCTTATTGCTGTAGGGTTGGCACTAGAAGCTTTCTTGGGGCCCATGGTCACTTATTTTCCAGAAAAAAAAACACCCAAAAAAAAATAATAATACGAAATGTTCGATTGTATGCTTGGATGTTACCGCGGAGGCTGGCTGGTAAACAATGCCACGGTGGAACATGTGAGCGTGGCTCAGGCTGCACATTGGACGCGTCTCGGACCCGGGCGGTGAGGGGTTTTTGGGTGGTATGCGAGGCAAAATTTTTGCGATCAAAGCGTCCGGTATTTCGGATTGTACGGTATGCGATGCTACGGTATGCGGGGGTTTCCCCTGTATTGAACACAATAACCGCACTAAGTTATTATCATATTATTGTTTTACCACTGTTGTTTATTACAATAAACATGCACATAATATTGTTATAATACTAAATGTTCTATCATATATTTACATATTTTCAATCACTGGACATGGTTTTAGAATCAGTGGAGCTTGTGGAACTCCTTGAAACCAAGGCACCATGCACAGAGGCACCTTACATTCCTCACACTTAAACCGAGTGTTCTTTGCGTCTTTGTTGCCTGTGTTTTGTTTGTGCACAGACGATGCAACTCTTCTGACAAATTGATTCTGAGTTGAAGGAAGCTGTAATGAAATGATCACCTTCCCTCCTCAAACGCTTGGGGTATATCCTGATTAATTCGAGGACCTTGTTTTTATAGCAGGTTGTTCTTACTGGTACGTATTATGAGTTGTCTGACAACAAACAAGCAAAATTCACATACGTTGGTCTTGTTGCCAGTCTTATTTGGTACATAGTATATTGCATTGTGCATTTGAAAAAGACCATGAGATGGAAGAAAAGTTTTCATGTACCCTTGTACACAATCAACAAAAACCAATCTGCATGTCACATTTGTCAACCAAGGGCATTGTTTGTGTATAATCAATCACTGTCACGGGTTTTGAATACGTTCATTGTCACTCGAATCAACTTTGCCACTGTCTTGCATTTAATACGGTGAATGGTTGTCACAAAGTGACAATCTCGTTTGTCATGCACCGTTAATGCCATGGATATCATTGGCAGTAAACACCTGCATGTCATCACCACGAGCACCTGCATTGAGCATGGGCATATGTTATGATTAGACAACGCACTGAGCCACACACTTCTGTCTTGTTCACTCGCATGAAATACTGAGTAATGGGCTCGTGTACAGTTATCGGTATATAATGTATGCCACTTACCAAGATAAGGTGCCATATGTTCTCACTACGTCACCTGAGATACCCAATAAAATCTGGTATCTTTCAATGTTTTAACTTCCCGTATACAAAACAATATCCAACACCAGGACCACTGTAACAGCACAGAGTAGTACAAACAGTTTTCTCCAAAGCGTTTCCTCTTGCTCTGTTTATACTGCTTGGAATGACAGTACTTTTGAACAAAATCAAAGACTCGTAAATTACAAGATTATTGAATTGGATAAAAGTATATGCAGGAAACAACTTTTGTTTGAGATACATGAAAACATTTCTAATCTTGTATAAACCTGTCACTTCTGTCAGGCCTCTGGTTTTGTCAGAAGAAGTGCAACATACGTAACAGTAAGATAAACCTGTTCACGGGGGATGATTTCACTGAAGACCGGGGTAGAAATTAGCCGATCTGCTGGACCAGTATGATTTGATATTATGCTCTTAAAGGACATGAGGCATAAGCATTATTGTTGCAAAAAGCAAATACATTCTGCAACAGTCGTTTCTCTTTACACCTGTGTAGTCTTGACTGTGGTGATATGATCGTATTTGCCATGTGACTCAAAATACTTTTTACCTTTCCCTGACAATAGTTTCCATCAATGGCTGTGTCAAAAGAATAATTCATAGAATTCCAGTTCATTTGGCGTGGTTCCAAGGGGATCAAGTAGGATAGAATTCCAACTTTGAGTGTCATCAAAGTTGGTGGGCTGGGAACAAAATTGGGATTTTGCTGCCAATCCCCACGATTCGGTTTGCTGGTGGATACTGGACATCATAGGCTGGTTGTGTGGGTGGTTTTGTGGTGGGCTGGTGGTCTGACGCTCCGCTTTGTCCATTGAAACAGAAGAGTCAGCAAGGTGGGTCCTAGCCTGGGCTGGTTGAGTCACGCATGGCGTGGCACTCCATCACACTACCCCCATATACTGATGCCTGTGGTATATCCATGCCAAGTGTGCCACATATCTCCTTCCACTATCTAAACCTGGTGTAGGGCCACGGGTGTACTCCAGGATGTTCTCCGTCCCCTGGGACAGCATAGGGTTACTGCCGAGCGCAGGCGGCGGAGAACATACGATGCTCCATCTGATGAATATGCATTCCTACTATCTCTACTCGAAATGATCGTCAAGCACATATACTATCACAATCCACTCGCTTCATCATCATTACTGAATTCAGAGGGCCCATGGCCCACGCGAAAAATATTAGTTTTCTCTTGCGTTGAGGCACAGCTGACCAGTGAGTCACGAGTGCCCACACAGAGGTGGAAGGTTGAGGATCATCAGGGTTTTCTGCACTATTATCGATATCCTGGTCATTCCTTTCGGTCACTAACTGATCAAAGCCATAGAATTCGTCTTCATTTCCACTTCCATCAGTGTCAGAACTATCAGATAGGAAGAGGAGAGTCCCAATTTTCCAGGGAGTGAGAGCTGACTTGCGACGAGGCATGGTGAACAAGGGTAACTGAGCCGGCGTTCCCACAATGCTATGCAGGCACCTAGATTTTTTGTTTATGACACACACCCACCACACAGACCCATTCTCTCACATGTAGGCCTATGAGCGCTTTCGTGCTAAATTTGATGGCGCTAGAATTTTGGCGTTGATCTACGGTTTGGACACTCAACGTGAAGCCGTAGATCTACGGGACGGACCCTGAAAGGGTTAAGGGTTAAGCTCCCATTTCTACTGCATCCTTAATTGAATAAATGACTATGTCTGCATCCCTTCTGAAGTCTTCCATCTCAAACTGACAGATTCCAACATTGTATGAAATTCATTGTATGGATATCTAAGAGGCATGTGCAAGTACATATGTTAGGAGTGAGTGGAAGCAAGTGGCTTTTATGACTTGATGTGCTGTTGGAATGTGAGCAAGGTAACATTTATGAAGGGATTCAGGAAAACTAGTTAGCCAGACTTAGGTCCTGGAGGCAGGAAGTATGGTGCTGCACTCTGATGGAGAGGTGGGGATATTGCAGTTTGGAGGGACATCTGAGCTGTATTGTCACTGACAAGACAGTAATAGTGAGTGATGCTGTATGTGTTTTTTCTTCTTAGGGTCACCCTACCTCAGTGAAAGATTGGAATCATATAACTCTTGCTCCCAGTATGTAACTGTCATAAAGAATAGTGTAGCTGCACATTGCTGATGCATCCTGTTTTGCTAATGAAATAAAAAAAGAAAACTTATTCAGTGACAAACTGAAGTGTAACATCCTCATTGTAACATCCTCACCCATTCTTTTAAGTGCAGTATTCTACTTTGCATTCCTGCTAGACACACTGTTCTCTTCTAGTCATAGTCTTCTCTGAACCCTTACTTGGGTATCCTTTATTTCATTTATTTTGTACTTAATGAAAAATGTAAGTTTTTTTTTGTTTAAGGAAGAAAAAGATAAGGAAAGGAAGAAAAAACAGAGAGAAGAGAGAAGGAAAGAGCCAGAAAAGGGAAAAATGAACTCTGATAAGCCATCAGGTGATAAAGAATCAGAGGAGGAGACTGAAGGTGTTGATGGGGCAGTGAAAAAGACAGCAGATGAAGGTGAAGAAGATAAAACCAGTGAAGCCATGGATGTTGAGAGCTCTGATGCAGAAAAAGATTATGCTAAACCTGATGAATTTACAGTCAACAAAAGCAGCAAAAAAAATCAAGAATGTAAAGAAGAGGCTGATGCTGATGTAACCATAGAGATGGTAAGTGCTTTTGCATACAATACATGCTTAATGTACGCACCTAAATGTTCAGATTAGTACTTCAATATTGCTATAGCAATATCCTTAGAATTAGTGAAGGGTATGACTTTTTAAAATCATGACCAGACAATTGTAAACTTGGAGCCCACGGTGAGCAGGTCCTTAGAACTAGGAGGCCATTGTGTATAGAAATATACCAACAAGGTACATTAACCAGAGAGGTTAAGTAACAGGAAACAGTAGTTTCATTGTTTATAATAAATATTAGGTTACTCTTGTTATGTAAATTCTCTCTGCACAGATGTACACATATAGTTATTCTGCCCTATATTTCTTTGTTAAATAATTAAGCAGCTGTGATAGCTGGGTTAAGATAGATGTTAAAAGTAGGTGGAGTTTACCTGGAAAGAGTTCCGGAGGTCAACGCCCCCGCGGCCCAGTCTGTGACCAGGCCTCCTGTTGGATCAGAGCCTGATCAACCTGGCTGTTACTGCTGGCTGCACGCAAACCAATGTACGAGCCACAGCCCGGCTGATCAGGAACCGACTTAGGTGCCTGTCCAGTGCCAGCTTCAAGACTGCCAGGGGTCTGTTGGTAATCCCCCTTATGTATGCTGGGAGGCAGTTGAACAGTCTCTGGCCCCTGACATTTATTGTATGGTCTCTTAACGTGCTAGTGACACCCCTGCTTTTCATTGGGGGGATGTTGCATCGTCTGCCAAGTCTTTTGCTTTCGTAGTGAGTGATTTTCGTGTGCAAGTTCGGTACTAGTCCCTCTAGGATTTTCCAGGTGTATATAATCATGTATCTCTCCCGCCTGCATTCCAGGGAATACAGGTTCAGGAACCTCAAGCACTCCCAGTAATTGAGGTGTTTTATCTCCGTTATGCGCGCCGTGAAGGTTCTCTGTACATTTTCTAGGTCAGCAATTTCACCTGCCTTGAAAGGTGCTGTTAGTGTGCAGCAATATTCCAGCCTAGATAGAACAAGTGACCTGAAGAGTGTCATCATGGGCTTGGCATCCCTCGTTTTGAAGGTTCTCATTATCCATCCTGTCATTTTTCTAGCAGATGCGATCGATACAATGTTATGGTCCTTGAAGGTGAGATCCTCCGACATGATCACTCCCAGGTCTTTGACGTTGGTGTTTCACTCTATTTTGTGGCCAGAATTTGTTTTGTACTCTGATGAAAATTTAATTTCCTCGTGTTTACCATATCTGAGTAATTGAAATTTCTCATCGTTGAACTTCATATTGTTTTCTGCAGCCCACTGAAAGATTTGGTTGATGTCCGCCTGGAGCCTTGCAGTGTCTGCAATGGAAGACACTGTCATGCAGATTTGGGTGTCATCTGCAAAGGAAGACACGGTGCTGTGGCTGACATCCTTGTCTGTCAGATATGAGGATGAGGAACAAGATGGGAGCGAGTACTGTGCCTTGTGGAACAGAGCTTTTCACCGTGCCTGCCTCGGACTTTACTCTGTTGACTACTACTCTCTGTGTTTTGTTAGTGAGGAAATTATAGATCCATTGACCGACTTTTCCTGTTATTCCTTTAGCACGCATTTTGTGCTCTATTACGCCATGGTCACACTTGTCGAAGGCTTTTGCAAAGTCTGTATATATTACATCTGCATTCTTTTTGTCTTCTAGTGCATCTAGGACCTTGTCGTAGTGATCCAATAGTTGAGACAGACAGGAGCGACCTGTTCTAAACCCATGTTGCCCTGGGTTGTGTAACTGATGGGTTTCTAGATGGGTGGTGATCTTGCTTCGTAGGACTCTTTCAAAGATTTTTATGATTTGGGATGTTAGTGCTATCGGTCTGTAGTTCTTTGCTGTTGCTTTACTGCCCCTTTGTGGAGTGGGGCTATGTCTGTTGTTTTTAGTAACTGTGGGACGACCCCCGTGTCCATGCTCCCTCTCCATAGGATGGTAAAGGCTCGTGATAGGGGCTTCTTGCAGTTCTTGATGAACACGGAGTTCCACAAGTCTGGCCCTGGGGCAGAGTGCATGGGCATGTCATTTATCGCCTGTTCGAAGTCATTTGGCATCAGGATAACATCAGATAGGCTTGTGTTAACCAAATTCTGTGGCTCACTCATAAAAAATTAATTTTGATCTTCGACTCTCAGTCTGGTTAGTGGCTTGCTAAAAACTGAGTCATATTGGGACTTGAGTAGCTCACTCATTTCCTTGCTGTCATCTGTGTAGGACCCATCTTGTTTAAGTAAGGGCCCAATACTGGACGTTGTTCTCGACTTTGATTTGGCATAGGAGAAGAAATACTTTGGGTTTCTTTCGATTTCATTTATGGCTTTTAGTTCTTCCCGCGATTCCTGACTCCTATAAGATTCCTTTAGCTTAAGTTCGATGTTTGCTATTTCTCTGACCAGTGTCTCCCTACGCATTTCAGATAGATTGACCTCTTTTAGCCGCTCTGTTATTCTTTTTCCGTGCCTGTAAAGAGAGCGCCTGTCTCTTTCTATTTTACATCTACTCCTCCTTTTTCTTAGAGGAATAAGTCTTGTGCATACATCGAGTGCCACCAAGTTAATCTGTTCTAGGCATAAGTTTGGGTCTGTGTTGCTTAGTATATCTTCCCAGCTTATATCGGTTAGGACTTGGTTTACTTGGTCCCACTTTATGTTTTTGTTATTGAAGTTGAATTTGGTGAATGCTCCCTCGTGACTAGTCTCATTTTGTCGGTCTGGGGCTCCACGCATACATGTCTGAACCTCAATTATGTTGTGATCTGAGTATATTGTTTTTGATATGGTGACATTTCTTATCAGATCATCATTGTTAGTGAAGATGAGGTCTAGTGTATTCTCCATTCTAGTAGGCTCTATTATTTGCTGGTTTAAATTGAATTTTGTGCAGAGATTTAAAAGCTCATGTGAGTGTGAGTTTTCATCAGAGCTGCCTCCTGGTGTTATTACTGCAACAATATTATTTGCTATATTCCTCCATTGTAGGTGCCTTAAGTTGAAATCCCCCAGGAGCAAGATGTTGGGTGCAGGAGCTGAAAGATTTTCCAGACAGTGGTCAATTTTTAACAGCTGTTCCTGGAATTGCTGGGATGTTGCATCCGGAGGCTTGTAGACTACCACAATGACTAGGTTTTGGTTCTCGACCTTTACTGCTAAAACTTCCACTACATCATTTGAGGCATTGAGCAGTTCTGTGCAAACAAGTGACTCTGCAATGTACAGGCCAACTCCCCCCCCCCCTTTGCCTGTTCACTCTCACATCTGTATAGGTTGTAACCTGGGATCCATATTTCGTTGTCTAAGTGATCCTTTATGTGGGTCTCAGTGAAAGCCGCGAACATTGCCTTTGCCTCTGCAAGCAGTCCACGGATGAAAGGTATTTTGTTGTTTGTTGCTGGCTTTAGACCCTGTATATTTGCAAAGAAGAATGTCATCGGACTGGTGGTATTGTTGGTACTGGGGGGGGATTTTTTTTTCCGGCATTAGTATCTGTATCTGTTGGTTTGGAGTGGAGGCCATCGACTTTGGTTCCACTCCAGGAATGACTGGATTTGGTGTACAATTTCTGCCATTTCCTGCCAGTTTTTTTTCCTTCCTGGCACTAAAAAACCTCTCCCTCTTGAGTGGCTGTGGCTACCCAGGTTTTCCCATGGCCTGGATGTTTTGTATCTTTTTGTCCCCTTTAGATGGTGTGCCTGGCAATTTAAGTTATAGCACAGTCTTTCCTGTACTGAAGAGGTACACATTTCAGGGTGAAAAAGCTTACAGGAAGGGAGTTTGCATTTTCCTGTTGTCATATGGGCACGGCATTTTCTAGGGTGGTCATAGTTGCACGTCCCATCTGTTTCTCCAGATTTCCCATGTCTGCAGATACCAAGTGCATAGTATGTGCACAGGCTTGGTTTCCCATTTGCCTTGGGTTTCTGTGACTGTATTCCCTGTTGGTGCATGTTTACCTGTCTTATTCCTATCTTCCCTAGCACCAACAATGGAGCTCCCACCAGTTGTTTTTGGTAATATATCCTCACTATTGCTAGTGGAGTTCTCTTGTTTGCTATTTCCTGTTGTATTTCTTGTTTGCAATATTGGTTTTATCTTATCTTTGACTACACTTGTTTCCCCACTACGGCTCCTGTCCCCTATGAGGTCATTTATAGGCATTCCTTCCTGCGTATAATTCCCGACTACCTGGACAAAATCTCCAGCTTCACCATTACTGTCTCCCAGGACAGCATCTCCAACTTCACCATTACTGTCTCCCAGGACAGCACCTCCAGCTTCACCATTACTGTCTCCCAGGACAGCACCTCCAGCTTCACCATTTCTGTCTCCCAGGACAGCACCTCCAGCTTCACCATTACTGTCTCCCAGGACAGCACCTCCAGCTTCACCATTACTGTCTCCCAGGACAGCACTATCAGCCCCACATTTACTGACTACCAGGACATCACCTCCAGCCTTACAGTTTCTGACTACATGGCCAGTATCAAGGGCAGTACCATTCAGCCCAGACTTTTTATGTTCCCATCTGTTGTAGAAAGCTTCCAGGTTGTCTATGAAAGCAGCTTTGATGTTATCCTCTTTTAATACCCTTGTGATTTTAGTCTACAGATTCATCTCCTTTGGGCATACCCAAAAACACTTCCCTGTTTTAATACTGCTTGTAGCTTGTTCTTGGATATCTGCACAAGGGGTGTGACACCAAATTCCACAAAAATGACAATTTATCCATGTAGAAGCCCGTTTGTTTGATTTATTGCAGACTACACACAGCTTTATAATGATTTGAATGGTTGATTTACTGTAATTCTACTAGCAACCTCTTGAATACTCTATTAAAGGGTTAACCCTTTACCAGGCTGTGCCTCATATTTGAGCAGATGCAACAATTGCAACCTATATTGTGACAGTATATGCAATTCTAAGACATATTTATTTGTGATAATTTTTTGAGTTTATTTATTTTTGGGCCATAAAATGCCCTTTTTGGCCGCATCAAATATGAGGCACCCCCTGACAATGGTTAAACTGTAGGTGACAGATCAGGCATCAAATTTGATGCAAGCCTGACAAAGGCATTTGTCTAAAAGAATTGTAACAGCTGCTATAACTGATAATTAAAGGCATAAATATACATTTAAGGTTTATTCATAAACAACTTGGGTAAACAAAAGGCACAGAAACTTGATTTCAATAAATTTAACACATTTTTAGTAATTGACATTTTATAAAAAAAAAATGAAAAAATGTTACAAAAATATTATCAGAAGAATTTAAGCATGTTGTTGCTTATGGAATTCCAGGAAACAATTCCTCATGGAATTTAGACATAAATTAACCTTGCAGAAGGAACAAGCAAAGGAAGAGTAGGTCCTCTTGTTCTTGGTGTTGCAATGTTTACATGAAAGCCTCTTTGCAGAAACTGGCCAGTGTGTTTGTGTTTCATCAAATATTTTATCATGAGGCCTTTTTCTATGCTGATTGGGAATGTCATCAAGTGAAGAAGACCGTGAAGTTGAACAACTTGGAGATCTCAGGCTCCTTGGGATTCCGTTGGTTGACTTTCTTGCAGAATGGGAGATGGAAAACCGAAATTCCTTGAGGTTCATGTATTTCTCTTTCAAAGCACCACAGTTACGCCTGTACAACAACCAGCCATTGACACAACAAAGATCAATGATATATCCAAAGAGCCTCATGTACCAGCGTTTTGCTTTGAGTGGAGACTTGTAGAGATGCACCTACATATCATTCTTATCTATGCCCCCCATATGGGCATTATAATTTTTTATCACTGCAGGACAGTCAACTTCCACCTTTTGTTTGAGCTCCTTGCTGTACCTCTTTATCTTTGTCACTGGGTTGATGCCAATATCATTAGTCAGTAAAGTAACAACCTTACTGTCTTTCCAACGTACAGCAAGGACACCATCCGAAGAACAGTAATCCATAGCACTCCTTTTCACTTTTGTTTTTTCCATGTCATTGACAGACATAAGTGGTTGTTTTCCAATTCTGCTGTCCCTTGCAGTGCCTGTGTACCTGCAATTGAATGTAGCATGCAGATATTTCACTAGAGGCAAACTGGTAAAGAAGTTATCTGCATAAATTGCACTGCTCTTTGTGTGGTCCAAAGTCTTTGCAAGGCAAATAACAACCTTGGAACTTATAGGCATTTTCTTCTCCTCCTCTGTTAGGCTAACACTGTGATAATCAAATGTTGTTTGACCTTGATACATCATTATGTCATGTATAAATCCATCATCGCTGGCCCGGCAAAAAAGTTTAAATCCCCATTTATCAGGCTTGGTCCTGATATATTGCCTGAGATTTCCTGCTCTTGTTCCCTTATATCCCACCATTACCTCATCAACTGATTGCTTTGGTGTACCTGGAACTGTTAGACATGCTTTTCTTAGACCTTCAAACAGTGGTAACTCTGGCATGATGTAATCCCTTCTTCTTTGAGCCCTTGATCCATAAAACACATTTGTGTTCAACTGAAATGAACAGAAAACACAAAACGAGCATTCCATATGAGCAAATTTACAAGGTAAAATTACTCATATATCAATGAATTTGATTCAGGATGCAATTGTTAGCTATCAGTGACAAAGACAGTCTAATTATGATCTGTTAATCCAAGATATATGATACCTTCATTGGCACATTTCTTATCACCATTGTCAGGTCGGGCCTCAATATCGACACAAAAATGGTAAGTGATAATCTACCATTGTCAGGCCGGGCCCCAATATTGATACCAAAAAGGTAAACAAAACTTCAAGTGCATTTATTTGTTACTTCTCAATGCCTCAGGCAATTCATTTACATCTCAAAATGAGGTTCAAACATTCAATAATGCACTGGAAACACATTCAGAAACTTACCGACATTCTGGAGTGGGTAAATTGGTGAAATATCAGGAGAGTGAGGGTCGAAATGCTGCTCCTTCAACAAGTCAAGCAGTACTGAACACTCGAGGAGCTCCCAGCCAATAGCAGAGGACAATACCCAAGTGACGCCACCTTCAAGCTCCGCCCAGAAGGTGTGTGATTGGCTGGATTGAGGTGAGAAGTCTCTGGGAGCATATGCTTTGTGTCTATGGTGCCATGAAAACCATACTTTTGGTGCCTCAATATTGAGGCACTGCCCGGTAAAGCTCTAGCTATCTGTATTTCTATTTCTAACCGTACTTTTATATTGGGACAGCTTACCGGAGTACGCTCCTGGAGTTTGTTTTATATTTATTGTTTGTGTTTATAAGGGCGCCTACAACCCCATCCATTTACAGTCTGCTTTATTGTCCAACAAATCCGTTTGAAACCGGCCAAGGGTTCAACCAGTCAAGGGTTCAGTCCAGTCAAGGGTTCGGAGCCAGTCTGATCTGATCAGTGGGTCACTTATTTAAAACATATTGGTCGGTGATTTGGGCTAACACATGAAGGATCTACTGGAAAATTCTACCCGAGTAATATGTTATTTGATTGATACAAAAGTATAACTTGCGTGTTGAAGAAACCGGTGACTGCTGGAAACTCCTACAGTGACGAACGGTCGAGCCTCAACCCTTGTTTATCAATCGCTGTATCTAGCTTTTCTAGTTTTTCTTTTTGGCCTCCACCACAATAAATGCTATATTATCACCATAGTTGACTGGTGGAAATTTTGGAGGAGGGACGCTTTTTCTGTAGTAATAATTGCTTCTCGTTGTGTATATTGCGACCGCTGGTAACTACAGGTTATATGAAATTCACAGTAACGTCTGGTATTTCAAGAAAAAGAAACTAATGAGTCACTCCACTCCACTAAGTACCATTATAATACTGGTTAGTTGCTACTACAGCACTGTATTCTGCTATTCACTGGTATCACTAGATTATATGCGAGTACACTAGCAGGCCAGGAAGATTATTAAAAACAGCTGACCTGTGGTATGTTTCTGGCGACTTCTGGCACCTGCCTCTATAGGCTTATCACTTCATTTACAAATTCACCTGTTTTCAAATGATACTTTAGCCTTTATCATCTATATACTAGGGAGCCACTGTAGTATACACTATAACACTATGTATACACAATGCTATCAGGGAGACTTTCTTTCCTCTGACAAGAAAAGTTCAATTATTATTATTTTTTCACACGGCACCCAGGCCTATGATTCCCCTCTGGTCGTAAACTCTGCTAGGTAGTGCACACTAATTCTCCTTTTTTGACTCAGTATATAATGTTTTCCGCCCAAGATTGGTTCCAGGTGCTAGAGGGATGTATCGTATAGGATTGATGGAGTGGTTGGTGTATTATTCAGTATATACATGAAGGAAAGGAAGGTACCAAAGGATTGACTGCTGAGTATACCAGGTAAAGTTTATGGTAGTCTTATTATTAAAAGGGTTAGGGACATGTTTGAATGTGCATGGGTGTAGTACAGATAATGATAGTTTATTTTGAATGTTATGGATGAAAAGAAGCTGGATGTCCTGGCTCTAAGCAAAATAAAGCTGAAAGGGGTAGGAGACTTTCAGTGGAGAGGAATAAATGGGATTAGATCAGGTGTATTTGAAAGAATTAAAGCTAAAGAAGGAGTAATGGTAATGTTGAATGATCAATTATGTAAGCAGGGTGGCCCAAAAATCAAAAAGTTTCTATTTAACTTTAGTAATGTATACAGGAGAAGGGGTTACTAGTCCCTTGCTCCTGGCTTGTTAGTTGCCTCTTACAACACACATGGCTTACAGAGGAAGCATTCTGTTCCACCTTCCCATGGATTGGGGAAAGGAAATGAGGAAATATAAATGCATAAATTCAATGTGGATTAAAATAAGAGTGGGATGCAAAAAGTGTTTATGCACCCAGGGAAGAGTGAAGTGTAGAGAGATTTTGGGAGATGTTAAATGAGTTTTTAGGGTGTTATGAATCAAGTGAAACAGTAATTGCAGTGGGAGACCTACATGCTAAAGTGGAAGAAACTGCAGTAGAGGGTGTAGTAGGTAAGTTTGGGGTGCCAGGGGTAAAAATCAGGGAGGCCTTTAAACTTTGTATAAAAAGAGGTTCAGTAATAGACAATACTTATTTTTTTTTATTATTATTTTTAACACTGGCCGATTCCCACCAAGTCAGGGTGGCCCGAAAAAGAAAACTTTTACCATCATTCACTCCATCACTGTCTTGCCAGAAGGGTGCTTTACACTACAGTTTTTAAACTGCAACATTAACACCCCTCCTTCAGAGTGCAGGCACTGTACTTCCCATCTCCAGGACTCAAGTCCGGCCTGCCGGTTTCCCTGAATCCCTTCATAAATGTTACTTTGCTCACACTCCAACAGCACGTCAAGTATTAAAAACAATTTGTCGCCATTCACTCCTATCAAACACGCTCACGCATGCCTGCTGGAAGTTCAAGCCCCTCGCACACAAAACCTCCTTTACCCCCTCCCTCCAACCTTTCCTAGGCCGACCCCTACCCCGCCTTCCTTCCACTACAGACTGATAAACTCTTGAAGTCATTCTGTTTCACTCCATTCTCTCTACATGTCCGAACCACCTCAACAACCCTTCCTCAGCCCTCTGGACAACAGTTTTGGTAATCCCGCACCTCCTCCTAACTTCCAAACTACGAATTCTCTGCATTATATTCACACCACACATTACTTATACAGTGGACCCTCGCATAACGTTATTAATCTGTTCCTGAGAGCTCAATGTTAGGCGAAATTATCATTAGGCGAATGAATTTTCCCCATAAGAAATAATGGAAATCAAATTAATCCGTGCAAGACACCCCAAAGTATGAAAAAAAAAATTTTTGCCACATGAAATATTAATTTTAATACACACAAACTGAAAAAGACATGCACAGTTACATGACACTTACCTTTATTGAAGATCTGGTGATGATTGATGGGATGGTAGGAGGGGAGAGTGTTGATGGTCTTAGTGTTTAGAAGGGGAATCCCCTTCCATTACGAACTTGAGGTGTCGAGTCCTTTTCCGGGGTTACTTACCTTCTTCTTTTAATGCCACTAGAACCAGCTTGAGAGTCACTGGACTTCTGCCGCACAACATATCTGTCTATAGAGGTCTGTACCTCCCGTTCCTTCATAACATTCCTAAAGTGTTTCACAACATTGTCAGTGTACAGGTTGCCAACACGGCTTGCAGTAGCTATGTCAGGGTGATTTTCATCCATAAAGGTTTGCACTTTAAGCCACATTGCACAGATTTCCTTAATCTTTGAAGTAGGCAACTTCTTCAATTTCTCTCTCCCCTCCTCCGAAGCAGTTTCCTCAGGTCTGGCCTCTTGCTGTTGAAGTTGATCTAGCAGCTCGTCAGTGGTTAGTTCTTCATTGTCCTCCTCCACCAACTCTTCCACATCCTCCCTACTAACCTCCAACCCCAAGGACTTCCCCAATGCCACAATTGATTCCTCAACTGGCATATGCCTCTCAGGGTTAGCTTCAAATCCTTCAAAATCCCTTTTGTCTACACATTCTGGCCACAGTTTCTTCCAAGCAGAGTTCAAGGTCCTCTTAGTCACTCCCTCCCAAGCCTTACCTATAAGGTTTACACAATTGAAGATATTAAAGTGATCTCTCCAAAACTCTCTTAGTCAATTGAGTTTCTGAGGTCACTACAAAGCACCTTTCAAACAGAGCTTTTGTGTACATTTTTTTGAAGTTTGAAATGACCTGCTGGTCCATGGGCTGCAGGAGAGGAGTGGTATTAGGAGGCAAAAACTTCACCTTAATGAATTTCATGTCCCCATAAAGTCGCTCTGCCACGTCTGTAGAATGACCAGGGGCATTGTCTAACACCAGGAGGCACTTAAGGTCTAATTTCTTTTCAGTTAGGTAATTTTTCACATTGGGGGCAAATGCTTGGTGTAACCAGTCATATAAAATGTCCCTAGTGACCCATGCCTTGCTGTTTGCCCTCCACAGCACACACAAATTAGCCTTGAGGATATTCTTTTGCCTGAACGCTCTGGGAGTTTCAGAGTGATACACTAATAAAGGCTTCACTTTGCAATCACTACTAGCATTGGCACACATTAACAGAGTAAGCCTGTCTTTCATAGGCTTAATGTCCTGGGAGTGCCTTTTCCTCCTCAGTAATGTAGGTCCTGCTTGGCATTTTCTTCGAAAACAGGCCTGTTTCGTCACAATTAAACACTTGTTCAGGTTTCAGTCCTTCACTGTCTATGTACTCCTTGAATTCCTGCACATATTTTTCAGCTGCTTTTTGGTCCGAACTGGCAGCCTCACCATGTCTTATCACACTATGTATGCCACTACGCTTCTTAAATCTCTCAAACCAACCTTTGCTGGCCTTAAATTCACTCACATCATCACTAGTTGCAGGCATTTTCCTAATTAAATCCTGATGCAACTTCCTAGCCTTTTCACTTATGATCGCTTGAGAGATGCTGTTTCCTGCTATCTGCTTTTCGTTTATTCACATTAATAACAGTCTCTCAACATCTTCTATCACTTGCGATCTCTGTTTCGAAAACAAAGTTGCACCTTTGGCAAGAACAGCTTCCATGATTGCCGTTTTCTTGGACACAATAGTAGCGATGGTTGATTGGGGTTTACTATACAACCTGGCCAGCTCGGAGACACGTACTCCACTTTCATACTTAGCAATGATCTCTTTCTTCATCGCCATAGTAATTCTCACCCTTATTCCTGTAGGGTTGGCACTAGAAGCTTTCTTGGGGCCCATGGTCACTTATTTTGCAGGTGAAATCACTAAAAATGCTGTAATAATACAAAATGTTCCGATCGTATGCGTGGATGTTACCGCGGAGGCTGGCTTGTAAACACTGGCACCCATGGAACATGTGAGGCTGGCTCAGGCCGCACATAGACGCGTCTCGGACGAATCGCGTTGAGCAAGTTTTTTAACGCTATGCGAGGCCAAATTTTAGCAATAAAATGTAATGCTAGGCGGATTTAACGTTATATGATGCCAACGTTAGGCGGGGGGCCACTTTACTTATATTTTAGGAAAACGATTAGTAAATGAGATGTAATAGAGGGCCTGCTGACAGCAGTTTGTTATACTATGTAATAGTAGAAACAAGGTTGATGAGCAGACTTCTGGATGTACATGTTTTTAGAGGGGCAGCAGATATATCAGGTCATTATTTAGTTGTAGCTACAGTAAGGGGTAGATGGTACAATGAGAATGTCATCGGGGAGTAAGAAAAATGAAAGTTTATTTATTGAACAACAAAGAAATTAAGGTAAAATATAAGGAACTGTTGGGAGAAAGATAGCCTAGTGCGAGTGTAGGTAATAAGGAAGAAGTCGAAGAGATATGAGGTAGATTTAGGAATGCAGTGTTAGTGTGCAGCAGAAGTTTGTGGATATAGGACGGTGGGTGCCGGAGGGAAGAGAAGGAATTGGTGAAATGACGAGGTAAAGGAAAAAAATCTTGCATATGAGAGATTTTTGCAAAGCTGAAGTGATGAGGAGAATTGAGTATATGGAGAGTAAAAGAGAGAGTACAAATTTGGCAAGGGAGTGTAAAAGGAGAGCAAATAAGGTAATGGATGAAGTTTTGATAAAAAAAAATTTGAAAATAAGAATGTTTTGGAGTGAGATTAATAAGGAAGGGTTGGGATATTTGCAGTTATGAACTGTAGTAATGGCAAGACTCTAGTAAGATAGTGATGGAGTGAGTGGTGATGAAACTGTTTCTTCTTTTACGGATCACCCTACCTTGGTGAGAGATGAACAGTGTTAAAAAAATTACAGTGGACCCTCACGTAACGGCGGCATCGTCTAACGCCAAAATCGGATAGCAGCACTTTTTTGCGTCAAAATTTTGGCTCGGCTAAAGCCCAAGAACTCGGTTAACCCTTTGACTGTTTCGGTCGTATATACTATAAGACTTACGAGCCACCGTGTTTGACGTATATATACTCATAAATTCTAGCGGCTTCAAATCAAGCAGGAGAAAACTGGTAGGCCCACATGTGAGAGAATGGGTGTGTGTGGTCAGTGTGCACTACATAAAAAAAATCCTGCAGCACACAGTGCATAATGAGGAAAAACTCCGACCATTTCTGTTTTTAATTAAAATGCCGACTTTGTGGTCTATTTTCATACAGTATTTATGGTTGTACTCTCGTTTTCTTGGTCTCATACGATAGAATGGAAAACATATTATAGAAATAGACATGATTATGATTGGTTTTACCATGAAAAGAACCTTGAAAGGAGGGGAATGTTTGATTTTTGCCGATGTTCAAAAGTAAACACAAGCTATCATTTTCCAATAAATGTCCAAGTAGCCATTCTAATATGAAGTCATGAATGGGTTGACATTATTTATATAATTATTACAGTATTGCAGTGGTCTGCATAACAGTAAATCTTCTATTTTTTGTTTGAATAAAAATTCAAAATAGAAAGCAAGAGTAATATCAGAGGGGCCTGGAGACATGACTGATGAACAAAGAAAATGTTATTTTAGAGCCAGGAATGTCTGCATTGTTCATTCTTGACCCTATTTTGAAATTGTCATGTTTTTTAATTTTTGTGAAATTGGCCAAATTGCAAATTTCTGACCATGTTATTGGGTAGTTGAAATCGGTAAATGGGCAGTTTCTTGTACTCAATCGATAGAAAAAATGGAGTTCTAAAGAAATAGCTATGAGTTTGGTCGAATGGAATAATGGAATTAGCCGAAAATAGGGCTTAAAGTGGGCAAAATCGTCAATTTGTAAATATCACTTAGGTCGCTAACTTCGCGAGAGCGTAATTTCGTGAGTCTTCCATCAAATTTCGGGATAAGATTGTCTATCATTTCATAAGATTTTTTTTTGGAGGGGGGGGATTTGCGACACTAAGAGACATCCTCAGGATTTGGGTTTGCGACAGTCAAGGGGGTTAACCCTTTCAGGGTCCAGAGGCCAAATTTCGAAGTGTGCACCAGTGTCCAAGAATTTTCAAAAAATAATTTTCTTATTTTTTCTTATGAAATGGTAGAGAATGTTTTTCTGAAAGCAATGAAGCAAAAAGTACGAAATTTGATGGAAAATTCACAAAATTATGCTCTCGCAAATTTTCTTGTGTCAATGATTTTTGTGCATCGGTGATTTGCCAACTCTGACTCCTATTTTAGGCCAATTACATTATTCCAGTCAACCAAATTCTTAGCTATTTCACTAGTATTACTTCTATCGATTGAGCACAAGAATTCGCCAAGTCAACTGTTTCAACTACAAAATACAGTTATTGGAAATTGGTAATTTGGCCAATTTAATGCAAAGTTAAAAATACTCCAATTTCAAAATAGGGTCCAGAATAAACAATGCAGACATTCCTGGCACTAAACTAACATTTCCTCTGTTCATTAGTTAAGTTTTCAGGCTTTACTAATGAATTCTATTTTGATTTTTTATTCACATGATGAATTTTTATTCAAACCAAAAAATAGAAGATTTACTCTTATGCAATATTGTAATAATTGTATAAATAATATCACTACATTTGTGAATGTATATTAGACCCACCAGTGTTAGATGTGTGAGGTCATTTGTTTACTCTTGAACATCGGCAAAAATTTAACATTTCCGCTACTTTGAGCTCAGTTTCAACCCATTTCCAGTACTAAAACCAATCAAAATCATCTCTATTTCTGTAATATGTCTTCCATTCTATCAAATGAGACCAAGAAATCGCAAATACACCTATAAAAACATACGAAAAAACACTGCAAAGTTGCTTTTTTAATAGAAAATTATGGTCTCAGTTTTTTTTCTCTCGTGCACTATGTGCTGCAGGATTTGTTTTATGTGGTGCACACATACCACATACATGTATTCTCTCAAATCAAGGCCAAAATTTAACGCTCACAGCTTATCAGAGTGAGCTGAGCTCATGATGTAGATCTACGGTTTGGACCCTCAACGTAAAGCCGTAGATCTATGGGACGAACCCTCAAGGGGTTAAGGACATTCGTCCCGTACGTGTCCACGCGGCCTGAGCCCATGTACAGGTAGTGTGCCATTGTTTACAAGCCAGTGAGGATGATTCAATGCATACATGTGATACATTTTGTATTATTCCATTGTTTTTAGTGCTTGTAACTGCTAAATAAGCCACCATGGGCCCAAAGAAAGCTTCTAGTGCCAGTCCTGTGGTAAAGAAGGAAAAAAACAATAGAATTAAAAAAAAAACTCGTAGCAAAGTACCAAAGTGGAGGAGGAAGAGAGAGGGGAGAATGTGCCTTTTGGAGTGAATCAGTGATTCTACGATATGTACAGTACTAAAGCAGCAGATATCAATAAGGGCTATAGTGCCAGCCAGCGATGAAGTGTAAAATTAACAGTGTAGCAAGCAAGTTAAGCGAGTAAGCAATAGAAAAACGACACAAAAGTAACTCTCCAATGTTGTTTAATGTGTATAGGGCCGCTGAACATACACCGGCCTGCTACACATCTTCCACCACCCTAAACCTCTGCCAGCATCTTTTCCATCAGACTAACTAATTAAGCTAACATCTCCAAGGTAAGTGTAAATATAAAAATGTAAGTATAAAAGTAAATATAAGTGTAAGTATAAAAGGACCCCAATGGAAATACGTGTCACTCTGACTTTTTTGGGTTATCCTAGGTACTTTACACTTATGCTGCTATGTATGATAATCTATGTATATAACTGAATTTGTGTAACCTGAATAAACTTACTTATTTATAAATTAAAATGTAAATCTTTCTTATTTATAAATTAAAATGTAAATCTTTCTTATTTATAAATTAAAATGTAAATATTTCTTCTTTCAACACACCGGCCATATCCCACCGAGGCGGGGTGGCCCAAAAGGAAAAATGAAAGTTTCTCCTTTTACATTCAGTAATATATACAGGAGAAGGGGTTAATAGCCCCTCGCCCCTGGCATTTTAGTCGCCTCTTACAACACACATGGCTTACGGAGGAAGAATTCTGTTCCACTTCCCCACGGAGGTAAGAGGAAATAAACAAGAACAAGAACTAGTAAGAAAATAGAAGAAAACCCAGAGGGGTGTGTATAATATGCTTGTACATGTATGTGTAGTGTGACCTAAGTGTAAGTAGAAGTAGCAAGACATACCTGAAACCTTGCATGTTTATGAGACAGAGAAATGGACACCAGCAATCCTACCATCATGTAAAACAATAACAGGCTTTCGTTTTACACTCACTTGACAGGATGGTAGTACCTCCCTGGGTGGTTGCTGTCTACCAACCTACTACCTACAATGTAAATATTTCTTATATGTAAATTAAAATGTAAATATTTCTTATTTATAAATTACATACATTGTTAAAGTGTGAATAGTGGTGGTGGGTTCTGCTGGTGCCTTCACCACCACTACCACCACAATGTACAGCTTCTCAGTGGCCCTTATAAACCCAACACCACCACCACTTAATCCTCACATACATTATGACATATTTTATTCATTCTAGACTATGTATCATGTTTCTATGTTATTTATATTGCTCATTATGATCATATTAGATGAAGTATGATAAATAAATAAGCAGTAGAGATATTAGCATCATATTGAAGCATAATAAACTCGCCTTCCTCTTACCTCCTACTTGTCTTCCATACACCAACAAGAGTCAATAAAGGTAAATATGATGTAAAATGTTCATTTATCCATTTTATTAGTGCTTTATATTTATTCGTCATTGTTTTCTTTATGTACAGTGGACCCTCAACCAATGGCTTTAATCCATTCCAGGGAGCTAGCCTTTAGTCGAATTAATTTTCCCCATAAGAAATACATGTAATGGAAATAGAATTAATCTGTTCCAGACCTCCAAAAGTGTTAAACAAAATAATTTTTTTTACATGAACTATACATTTCCCTACACAGAAATGAATGGTACATGCAGAATAAACTAATTAAATGCATTTACCTTTATTATGGAGTTGTTGATGAGTGATGTGCCAGCTTCAGGGAAAATTCAGATTTTTCTATTGTTTGGAAGGGGAATTCCCTTCCATAAAAACTTCAGGTACCAAGTCCTTTGGTGGGGTTACCTCCCTTCTTGGTTTTTTAATGCCACTAGGACCAGCTTGAGAGTCACTGGACCCCTGTCGCACAAAATATCTGTCCAGAGAGCTCTGTTTCTCACGTGCCCTTAGGATTTCCCTAAAATGGGACACAAGTGTCATTGCACATGTTGCCAATATGGCTTGCAACAGCTGTGACAGGATAAAATTCATCCATAAATGCTTGCACCTTCGTAAACATTGTACACATTTCCTTAATCCTTGATAAAGGCAATTTCCTCCGTCTCTCTTCCTCCTGCTCTGAAGCACATTCCTGAGCTCTGATCTGTTGCTGTTGCACATCAGCACTTACAGAGCTGCAGTGGTTAGTTCTTCATCATTGTTCTGCACCAACTCTTCCACATCCTCACCACAAACCTCCAACCCCCATGGACTTTCCCAATGACACAATAGCTTCCACAACTGGCATAGGCTCCTGAGGGTTAGCCCCAAACCCTTCAAAATCTGTCTCTCTTGTACACATTCTGGCCACAGTTTCCTCCAAGCAGAGTTCAAAGTCCTGCAAGTCACTCCCTCCCAAGCCTTACCTATAAGGTTTATGCAACTGAGGATATTGAAGTGATATTTCAAAAACACTCAGGGTCAGTTCAGTGTCTGAGGTCACTTCAAAGCACTTTTGAAACACTGCTTTTGTGTAGAGTTTTTTGAAGTTTGAAATGACCTGCTGGCCCATGGGCTGGAGGAGAGGAGTTGTATTAGGAGGCAAAAACTTCACTTTAACGAAGCTAAACTCCCCTGCAATTTGCTCTTGCAAGTCATGAGGATGAGCAGGAGCATTGTCCATTAACAGGAGGAACTTAAGTGACAATTTCTTTTCCAGGAGGTAATTTTTCACAGTGGGGCCAAACACATCATAAAACCAGTCCATGAACATTTCCTCATTGACCCATGCCTTACTGTTTGATCTCCACATCACACACAAATTACCCTTGATATTGTTTTTCTTGAACACACTGGGAGATTCAGAGTGATAGACCAATAAAGGTTTCACTTTGCAATCACCACTAACATTACTACACAACATGAATGTCAGCCTGTCTTTCATGGGCTTATGTCCTGGCAGTGCCTTTTCCTCCTGAGTAATGTAGGTCCTGTTTGGCATTTTCTTCCAGAACAGACCTGTTTCGTCACAATTAAACACTTGTTCAGGTTTTAAGTTTTCAGTCTCTGTGTACTCCTTAAAGTCCTGCACATATTTTTCAGCTGCTTTTTTGTCTGAACTGGCAGCCTCACCATGCCTTATCACACTGTGTATGCCACTATGATTCTTAAATCTCTCAAACCAGCCTTTGCTGGCCTTAAATTCATCAATATCATCACTATTTTGAGGCATTTTCTTAATGAGATCATCATGCAACTGCCTTGCCTTTTCACATATTATTGATTGAGACACACTATCTCCTAATAATTTTTTTTTTGTTGATCCACACCAACAACAGTCTCTCCACCTCTTCAGTTATTTGTGATCTCCGTTTTGAAAACTTACTTGCACCTTTTGCAACAATAACTTCCTTGATAGCCCTTCTGTTCACCAAGATAGTAGTGATGGTTGAATGGAATTTGTTATATAGCCTTTCCAACTCAGACATATGCACTCCACTTTCATATTTTTCAATACAGTGGACCCCCGGTTAACGATTTTAATCCGTGCAAGAGGGCTCATCGTTATGCGAAATAATCGTTATGCGAATTAATTTTCCCCATAAGAAATAATGGAAATAAAATTAATCCGTGCAAGACGCCCAAAAGTATGAAAAAAAATTTTTTTTACCACATGAAATGTTAATTTTAATACACACAAACTGAAAAAGGCATGCACAATTACATGACACTTACTTTTATTGAAGATCTGGTGATGATTGATGGGATGGGAGGAGGGGAGAGCATTTATCTTCTTATGTTTAGAAGGGGAATCCCCTTCCATTAGGACTTGAGGTAGCAAGTCCTTTTCTGGGTTTCCTTCCCTTCTTCTTTTAATGCCACTAGGACCAGCTTCAGAGTCACTGGACCTCTGTCGCACAACAAATCTGTCCATAGAGCTCTGTACCTCCCGTTTCTTCAAGACTTTCCTAAAATGGGCCATAACATTGTCATTGAAATAGTCACAAGCACGGCTTGCAACAGCTGTGTCAGGGTGATTTTCATCTATAAGGTTTGCAGTTCAAACCACTCTGCACACATTTCCTTAATCTTTGAAGTAGGCACAATGGATTCCACAACTGGCATAGGCTTCTCAGGGTTAGCCCCAAACCCTTCAAAATCTTTCTTAATTTCCATACTAATTCTCACCCTTTTTACCACAGGGTTGGCACTAGAAGCTTTCTTGGGGCCCATGGTCACTTATTTCCAGAAACAGCACGAAAACACTGTAATAATACGAAATATTCCGAGTGTATGCTTGGATGTTACCGCGGAGGCTGGCTGGTAAACAATGGGACGGCCGGCACATGTGAGGGCACATTGGACGCGTCTCGGACGAAAATCGGTATGCGGGTTTTTAATCGGTATGCGGGGCAAAAATTTTGCGATAAAAGTAATCGTTATGCGGAAAAATCGCTATGCGATGCCATCGTTATGCGGGGGTCCACTGTAATCTCTTTTTTCATTTCCATAGAAATTCTCACCTTTTTATAAATAAAAAGGCACAATACCGTGACTGGAACGATACACAAATAACCCGCACATAAAAGAGAGAAGCTTACGACGACGTTTCGGTCCGACTTGGACCATTGACAAAGTCTTACTAACAGAGGTGGAGCAGGACGGCTATATATAGGCAGGAAGAGGTGGAGGTAGTAGTAGTAGTAGTAGTAGTACAAGAATTGTATATAATACCGACAGGATGAAATGACACATGCACAACACCCGGGCATCCCCACCGTAGACGTTTCGCCATCCAGCCATCCACTGGATGGCGAAACGTCCACAACAAAGACAACCAGACGCTGCACATGTCTTAATTAAGACACATGTGCAGCGTCTGGTTGTCTTTGTTGTGGACGTTTCGCCATCCAGTGGCTGGCTGGATGGCGAAACGTCTACGGTGGGGATGCCCGGGTGTTGTGCATGTGTCATTTCATCCTGTCGGTATTATATACAATTCTTGTACAGTGGACCCCCGCATAACGATGGCATCACATAGCGATTAATCCGCATACCGCTTGCTTTAATCGCAAAAATTTTGCCTCACATACCGCTTAAAAACCCGCTTACCGATTTTCGTCCGAGACGCGTCCAATGTGCGGCCTGAGCCACGCTCACATGTTCCGCCGGTGGCATTGTTTACCAGCCAGCCTCCGCTGTAACATCCAAGCATACAATCGGAATATTTCGTATTATTACAGTGTTTTCGGTGCTTTTTCTGGAAAATAAGTGACCATGGGCCCCAAAAGAAAGCTTCTAGTGCCAACCCTACAGCAATAAGGGTGGAGAATTACAATAGAGATGAAAAAAAAAGATCATTGATAAGTATGAAAGTGGAGTGCATGTCTCCGAGCTGGCCAGGTTGTATAATAAACCCCAACAACCATCGCTACTATTGGTGGTTACAGCTGCTGCTGCACTGTCAGCTTTTGCTGTGCTGCACTGTCAGCTGCTGCTGCTGCTGTAGCACCGTTGTTGGTGTGGCTTATTGAGAATACCAAGAAACAATTAACCCCAGAGGATTTGCCACCCAGGATAACCCAAAAAAGTCAGTGTCATCGAAGACTGTCTAACTTATTTCATTGGGTCCTTAATCTTGTTCCAGGATGCAACCCACACAAGTCGACTAACACCAGGTGAACAGGGAAAAATGCCTGAACTAGTGCTCATATTGGTGAATTTAAAGCCAGCAAAGGTTGGTTTGAGAGATTTAAGAATCGTAGTGGGATACACAGTGTGATAAGGCCTGTTCTGGAAGAAAATTTCCAAACAGGACCTACAGTACTCAGGAGGAAAAGGCACTCCCAGGACACAGTGTCTCATCAGTCATTGCTGCATCTTCAATAAAGGTAAGTGTCATTTATTCTTCATTTAGTAGACTGTACATGCCAATATATACGTGCTGTACTATTTTTATATTTGTGTTATCCTTCTCTTTGTGTGTGGGAAAAGTATTTTCTTTGGGGTAAATTTTTTTTTTTCATACTTTTTGGGTTCTTGCAGGATTAATTTGATTTCCTTATTTCTTTGGGGAAAATTTCATTCAATAGCGATTTTTGCATAAAAATTACCCCTCTTCAAGGGATTAAATCGTTAACCTCCACTGTATTACTACTACTACATACTACTATACTTTTTCCTATTTACTACTACTACTACTACACTACTACTACTACTATACACTACTTTACTACTACTACTACTACTACTCTATACTACTATACTACTTACAAATACTTTACTACTAAAACTACTACCTACTACTACTACTAATACTACTACTACTACTTACTCTACTACTACTACTACTACTACTACTACTACTTACTACTATTCTATACTACTACTACTACTACTACTACTACTACTACTACTACTACTACTACTACTACTACTACTACTACTACTACTACTACTACTACTACTACTACTACTACTACTACTACTACTACTACTACTACTACTACTACTACTACTACTACTACCACTACCACCACAACCTCTTCCTGCCTATATATAGCCGTCCTGCTCCACCTCTGTTAGTGTGACTTTGTCAATGGTCCAAGTCGGACCGAAACGTCGTCGTAAGCTTCTCTCTTTTATGTGCGGGTTATTTGTGTATCTCACCTTTTTTACCACTGGCTTGGCACTAGAGGCTTTCTTAGGGCACATGGTGGCTTATTTAGCAGTTACAAGCACTAAAAACACTGGAATACAGTGACCCCCCGGTATTCGATATTAATCCGTTCCTGAGAGCTCATCGAATACCGAAAATATCGAAAAGCGAATCAAATTTCCTCATAAGAAATAATGGAAATCAAATTAATCCATGCAAGACACCCAAAAGTATGAAAAAAAAAAATCTTACTACATGAAATATTAAGTTTAATGCTATAGAATAATTACAATAACAATAAAATAATTGACACTTACCTTTAATGAAGATCTGGTGATGATTGATGGGATGGGAGGAGGGGAGAGGTGTTAGTGTTTAGAAGGGGAACCCCCTTCCATTAGGACTTGAGGTAGCCAGTCCTTTTCCGGGGTTACTTCCCTTCTTCTTTTAATGCCACTAGGACCAGCTTGAGAGTCACTGGATTTCTGTCGCACAACATTTTTGTCCATAGAGGCCTGTACCTCCCGTTCCTTCATAACATTCCTAAAGTGTTTCACAACATTGTCAGTGTAATAGTCACCAGCACGGCTTGTAATAGCTATGTTAGGGTGATTGTCTTCAAAAAAGGTTTGCACTTCAAGCCACATTGCACACATTTCCTTAATCTTTGTAGTAGGCAACTCCTTCAATTTCTCTCTCCCCTCCTCCGAAGCAGTTTCCTCAAGTGTGGCCTCTTGCTGTTGAAGATGATATAGCAGCTCATCAGTGGTAAGTTCTTCATTGTCCTCCTCCACCAACTCTTCCACATCCTTCCTACTAACATCCAACCCCCAAGGACTTCCCCAATGCCACAATGGATTCTTCAACTGGCATAGGATTCTCAGGGTTAGCCTCAAATCCTTCAAAATCCCTTTTGTCTACACATTCTGGCCACAGTTTTTTCCAAGCAGAGTTCAAGTCCTCTTAGTCACTCCCTCCCAAGCCATACCTATAAGGTTTATACAATTGAGGATATTAAGGCGATCCTTCCAAAACTCTTTTAGAGTCAGTTGAGTTTCTGTGGTCACTACAAAGCACTTTTGAAACATAGCTTTTGTGTAGTTTCTTGAAGTTGGAAATGACCTGCTAGTCCATGGGCTGCAGGAGAGGAGTGGTATTAGGAGGCAAAAACTTGGCCTTAATGATGCTCATATCCCCAGAAAGTCACTCCGCCAAGTCTGTAGGTTGACCAGGGGCATTGTCTAATACCAGGAGGCACTTAAGGTCTAATTTCTTTTCAATTAGGTAATTTTTCACAGTGGGGGCAAATGCAAGGTGTAACCAGTCATAGAAAAAGTCCCTAGTGACCCATGCTTTACTGTTTGCCCTCCACAGCACACACAAATTAGCCTTGACATTGTTTTTCCTGAACACTTTGAGAGTTTCAGAGTGATACACCAATAAAGGCTTCACTTTGCAATCACCACTAGCATTGGTACACATCAACAGAGTAAGCCTGTCTTTCATAGGCTTATGTCCTGGGAGTGCCTTTTCCTCCTGAGTAATGTACGTCCTGCTTGGCATTTTCTTCCAAAACAGGCCTGTTTCGTCGCAATTAAACACTTGTTCAGGTTTCAAGTTTTCACTGTCTATGTAATCCTTGAGTTCCTTCACATATTTTTCAGCTGCTTTTTGGTCTGAGCTGGCAGCCTCACCATGCCTAATCCCACTATGTATGCCACTACGATTCTTAAATCTTTCAAGCCAACCTTTGCTGGCCTTAAATTCACTCACATCAGCACTAGTTGCAGGCAATTTCTTTACCAAATCGCCATGCAACTGCCTAGCCTTTTCACAAATGATCACTTGAGAGATGCTATCTGTTTTTCATTTGTCCACACCAATAACAGTCTCTCAACATTTTCTAACACTTGCGGTCGCTGTTTCGTAATCACAGTTGCACCTTTTGCAAGAACAGCTTCGTTGATTGCCGTTTTCCTGGTCACTATAGTAGAGATGGTTGATTGGGGTTTATTATACAACCTGACCAGCTCCGACACACGCACTCCACTTTCGTACTTTGCAATTATCTCTTTCTTCATTTCAATAGTTATTAGTACCTTTTTTCTCGAAGGGTTGGCACTAGAAGCTTTCTTGGGGCCCATGGTGACATATTTTGCAGAAACAAGCACCAAAAACAGTGATAATGTGGAATGTACCAAATGTATCCTTAGATTCGCACACACTGGCACACACGGGGCAGTTCAGACCACACATGGACACATCTCGTACGAATCGTATCGAATACTGGGTTTTCGATCGGATACCAAGGCAAAATTTTTGCGATATAATGCATCAAATACTGGATTTATCGAATACCGATGCCATCGAATACCGGGGGTCCACTGTAAAATAAAATAGAGTAGGGCCCAGCTTTACTGCGTTTCGCTTTACGGTGTTCCGCTAATACGGCCATTTCAAATTATGACCAAAACTCATTATACGGCTCCCCCCACCTGACTTTCTAATACGGTCACCGCACCCCACCCGGTTTGTTTACATTCACTGTGAGATCTGTAAGCACTAAGTCTCTCCATTATGTCTGGAAACTCCAGAATTTCAAGTGTTTTTAAAAGTTATTTCATATTTTCTATACAGTAGGGCCCCACTTATTTAGCGGGTTAGGTTCCAGGCTGTCGCCGGAAAGCAGACATCGCCGGAAGGCAGAACTCCATTTTTTCCATTTATAAATGCAAATAAATGCCAGACAACAAGTTTACACTAAACTATATTATGTTAGTAATAGGACTAGGCATTAAAAACACACAAAGTAAAATACAGTCACAGTAAATTCATTACTTATCTTAAAGTATTTGTAATCTTAATGTAGGGAGAGAGGTGAGTGGTATTTATTTGTTGGAAGTCAGGTGCAGGTAGCCCAGGTGTAGGTAGCCCTGGCTCCCCGTCTCATACTTAATATACGATATTTAAAACATCCCAGAGAGGTAAAATACACATACAGTACATTCATTATTTACCTTAAAATATGTGTAGTCTTAATATAGGAAGAGAGGTGAGTAGTATTTATTTGTATAAAGTCAGTGTAGGTAGCCGGTAGGTGTAGCCTGGGCTACACCTACCGGCTACCTACACTGTGGCCCAGAGCCATATTATTAACATCGACATGCCTTGTTCACTGAATTTAATCATTTCTAACAACTACCTTTAGATGCCATCATAAACGAAGGTAGAAGTAATGAATAATTCATGCCGAAAATTGTAAACAAAAGCGGAGTGGGGGAGTGGCTGGGCCAAACGCAGATTCATACACGTTTTCTCTGATGACTGAACAGAGAAAACGTAATGTTGTCCCTCCACCCGGCTCCACAAGTATTATTATCAGAGCATATAAAATATGCAATAAATGCCAGACAACAAGTTTACACTAACTTATATTAAGTTAGCAATAGAAATAGGCATTAAAAACACAATAAAAGGTAAGATACACACAGAGTACTTATTACTTACTTTAAAATATTAATATTAATGTGTGAGAGGTGAATGGCAGGGTGTTTATTGAATAAAATCAGAATGGCACACCATCATCCTCTAACTTGGCACTTAACCCTTTGAGGGTTTCGGCCGTACTAGTACGGCTTACGACCCAGGGTTTTTGACGTACTAGTACGCCTAAATTCCAGTGCCTTCAAATCTAATGAGAGAAAGCTGGTATGCCTACATATGAAAGAATGGGTCTATGTGGTCAGTGTGCACAGTATAAAAAAAATCCTGCAGCACACAGTTCGTAATGAGAAAAAAAAAACTTTGACCGTGTTTTTGGAATAAAACAGCGACTTTGCACTGTATTTTCGTATGGTATTTATCGTTGTATTCTAGTTTTCTTGGTCTCATTTCATAGAATGGAAGATATATTACAGAAATGGAGGTGATTTTGACTGGCTTTACAATGAAAAGTACCTTGAAATTGAGCGCAAAGTAGCAGAAATGTTAGATTTTTATCAGAGTTCAAAAGTAAACAAATCATGCCAAGCGTCCAATACACGTCAACTGGTGAGTCTAATATTCTTTCACAAGTGCGCTGATATTATTTATACCATTTCTACAGTAGTGCAGTAGTCTGCATAACAGTAAATCTTCTATTTTTTGTAAGAATAAAAATTCAAAGTGGAAAGCCAAAGAAATATAAAAGAGGCCTGGGGATGTGACTAACGAACAGAACTTGTTATTTTAGTGCCAGGAATGTCTTTTTTGTTTATTCTGGACCCTATTTGGAAATTGGCATCTTTTGAAATTTGTGTGAAATTGGCAAAATTGCTAAATTCTGACCACTTTATTGGATGGTTGAAATTGGTAAATGGGTGGTTTCTTGTACTCATTCGATAGAAAAAATGGAGTTCTAGCGAAATAGTTATGATTTTTGTCGACTAGTACATTGGAATTGGTCGAAAATAGGGCTCAAAGTGGGCAAAATCGCCGATACATAAACATCGTCAAGACCGCTAACTTCGCGAGAGCATAATTCCGTAAGTTTTCCATCAGATTTCATACTTTTGGTGTCATTATGATCGGGAAAAGATTCTCTATCTTTTCATGAGATTTTTTTTTTTTTTTTTTTTTTTTTTTTTTTGAAATTTGGCCGACCCTGAGAACAAGTTTCGGAGAGGGCCTGTCGACCCTCTAAGGGTTAAAGCAAGAGGCTTATGACTTCTCTTTTTATTACAGCTAACCTTACATGCCATCGTCAGTGAGAGCCAACTAATTAACAAAAGAGTAAACGAGAGAGTTGAGACAATGTAAGAACACAAACTGAACAGGTAGTGGACGATCACTTGATCAGGCGAAATAAATGCGTATTAATATGTGTCTACTTTTAGTTCATTCACGTCCGTTTGTAAGAGTTTGTAAAACATTTACCTCAATATTTTTTTTTACTTTAATAATAATTACCTCACAATACAAATACTCTTACATTGTGTACAAGTTGTACAAGTTAGTTCAGAATAAACAAACAGCAACACACCATTTTTAGAGTGAATGAAGATAATAATATTAATAATAATGATAATAATAATATTATTATTAGTATTAATATTATTATTAATATTAATAATAATTTATTATAAAAAGCACTAAACCTGGCCTGGTCACAGACCGGGCCGCGGGGGCGTTGACCCCCGAAACTCTCTCCAGGTAAACCCACAAGGGTCGTGAATTGCTATACATAGAGTAAAGGCATACGAAAAGAATATTTTTCTACAGTTACCCCCCAGTGTTTGACTAGAGAAAACGTAATTCTTCCGACACCACCTACACAGCTGCTTTGTAAACAAATCTCATATTAACATCAATTTTTATTCTGAGTGTATGTATCATGTTTATATGCTATGTAATGGGTTTCATATATAATTTTCAGGAAAATATCATAGATGGATTAATGAAAATGCCTATATTGATGTAAAATAAGACAGTGTGCCCAAGAGTGATTAATATTACGTAGTATTGGCGTCATGAGCAGAGAGAGACTTAGCGATTTTAATATGTACCTGCACACCAGCACAGTGTGTAAGTATATTTAGTTACAGGCACACACAAGTATAATTATCAGAGTACATATAAAATATGCAGTAACTTTAAAACACTTGAAATTTTGGAAAGTTTCCTGAAATAATAGATGTGGTCACAGAAAATGTAAACAAACCAGGTGGGGGGGCGCCGTATTTAAAAAACCGCTTGCCGTATAGCAAATTTTGGTCATAATTTGACATCGCCATATTAGCAGAACGCCGTAAGGTGAAACGCCGTAAAGCGGGGCCTTACTGTATACTCTGATAATAATACTTACAAAGAACTTTGTCCTTGAAAGCAAAGAGGGGAATGTATGAGAGTATAGTTTTACCAACGCTCTTATATGGGTGTGGAGCATGGGTGATGAATGTTGCAGTGAGGAGAAGGCTGGAGGCAGTGGAGATGTCATGTCTGAGGGCAATGTGTGGTGTGAATATAATGCAGAGAATTTGTAGTTTGGAAGTTAGGAGGAGGTGCGGGATTACCAAAACTGTTGCCCAGAGGGCTGAGGAAGGGTTGTTGAGGTGGTTCGGACATGTAGAGAGAATGGAGCGAAACAGAGTGACTTCAAGAGTGTATCAGTCTGTAGTGGAAGGAAGGCGGGGTAGGGGTCGGCCTAGGAAAGGTTGGAGGGAGGGGGTAAAGGAGGTTTTGTGTGCGAGGGGCTTGGACTTCCAGCAGGCATGCGTGAGCGTGTTTGATAGGAGTGAATGGAGACAAATGGTTTTTAATACTTGACGTGCTGTTGGAGTGTGAGCAAAGTAACATTTATGAAGGGGTTCAGGGAAACCGGCAGGCCGGACTTGAGTCCTGGAGATGGGAAGTACAGTGCCTGCACTCTGAAGGAGGGGTGTTAATGTTGCAGTTTAAAAACTGTAGTGTAAAGCACCCTTCTGGCAAGACAGTGATGGAGTGAATGATGGTGAAAGTTTTTCTTTTTCAGGCCACCCTGCCTTGGTGGGAATCGGCCAGTGTGATAATAAAATAAAATAATAACCTATACTTAAATAAGCTTACATACTGTGCTGGCGTGCAGGTACACATTAAAATCAGTGAGAGTCTCTTATATCTCGAGACGTCATATTAGTAATGATAATAATCACCGAGTTTCACTAAATGTCATATATTACGGTAATATACACATTTTCATTAATCCATCTATGATATTTTTTCAAAATTATATAATAAACATGCTGCATAACATATAAAGATGATAAATACATCCCACAGTAGAATAAATAAACATAAATATGAGATGTGGTAGCAGACGACTTGCACAAGTGATGCCATATTAGAAATAATAATAATAATAATCACCGAGTCTCATTAAATGTCGTATATTACGTTAATATACACATTTTCATTAATCCATCCATGATATTTTTTTCAAAATTATATAATAAACACGATACATAACATAAAATGATGATAAATACACCCCACAATAGAATAAATAAACATAAATATGAGATGTGGTAGCCAGGTAACTTGTACAAGTGACGGCAAGAATAACATTTTCTCTAGTCTAACATAAGAGAAATGTGTTACTGGGGGTAACTGTAGAAAATTATTCTTTCGTATGTATGTAAGTAATTTTATTCAGGTATACACAAATACAGTTACATAGATTATCATACATAACAGCATATGTGTAGAGAACCTAGGATAACCCAAAAAAGTTAGTGACTTACTTCCACTGCCTTCACTCAGAGCGTCATTTCTTTTAAAAATGGTGTTACACGAGAATGGGAGTGTTCTTCTTTATTTATTCTACTGTATCAGTGTAGAGACAACTTGTACACAAGCCAGACGTGTACACTTTGTTTGTTTACAAAACTTACGTTCGCTTGGTTTGTTTACATAACTCTGTGCCTGTCCTCCCTCATGTACTCATTCTCTCTCTCTCTCATTTATTCGTTTTATCTTGTTTACTCACCCCTGACCCTACATTAACCCTTTCAGGGTCCGTCCCATAAATCTACAGCTTTACGGTGAGTGTCCAAACCGTAGATCTACGCCATGAGCTCAGCTCACTCTGATAAACTGTGAGTGGTACATTTGGGCCTAGATATGAGAGAATACATCTATGTGGTATGTGTGCACCACATAAAACAGATCCTGCAGCACACTGTGTATAATGAGAGAAAAAAACTGAAATCATGATTTTTCGATTAAAACAGCGAATTTGCAGTGTTTTTTCGTATGTTTTTTATAGTTGTATTTGCGATTTCTTGGTCTCATTTGATAGAATGGAAGACATATTACAGAAATAGAGATGATTTTGATTGGTTTTAGCACTGGAAATGGCTTGAAACTGAGCTCAAAGTAGCGGAAATGTTAAATTTTTGCCGATATTCAAGAGTAAACAAACGACCTCACACATCTAATACACGTCAGCTGGTGGGTCTAATATACATTCACAAATATGGTGATGATGTTTATACAATTATTACAGTATTGCTTAACAGTAAATCTTCTATTTTTTGGTGTGAATAAAAATTCATTGTGAATAAAAAATAAAAATGGAATTTATTTGTAAAGCCTCAAAATGTAACTAATGAACAGAGGAAATGTTAGTTTAGTTCCAGGAATACCTACATTGTTTATTCTGAAGCCTATTTTGAAACTGGAATATTTTGAACTTTGTGTTAAATTGGCCAAATTAACAATTTCCGATCACTTTATTTTGTAGTTGAAACAGTTGACTTGGCGATTTCTTGTGCTCAATCGATAGAATAGAAGTAATACTAGTGAAATAGCTAAGAATTTGGTTGATTGGAATAATGTAATTGGCCTAAAATGGGAGTCAAAGTCGGCAAAATCGCCGATTCGTAAATATCGCTGACACATCAAAATTCCCAAGAGCATAATTTCGTCAATTTTCCACCAAATTTCGTACTTTTTGTTTTATTACCTTCACAAAAAGATTCTCTACGATTTCATAAGAAAAAATAACTTTTTTTTTTTTTGAAAATTCTTGGACACTGGTGCGTGACTTCAGATTTTGGCCTTGGACCCTGAATGGGTTAAGACTACAAATATTTTAAGGTAAGTAATGAGTGAACTGTATATGCATTTTATTGCTCTGGGATGCTTAAATATCATAGAATATATGTGTGGGAGGGTTGGCCTGGTATGGTAGTCTGGCTGACTACCATACATACCACACTTGATTTTTTACAATAAATACTACTTGTCTCACCCTAGATTAAGACTATAAATACTTTAAGGTAAATAATGAGTGCACTATGTGTGTATTGTAGTTTTTTATTGTTTTTTGATGCCTAGTTCTATTGCTAACTTAATATATGTTAGTGTAAACTTATCTAGTATTTGTATGCATTTATAAGGGGGAAAAAAGGGTGTTCCACTTTACGGCGGTAACCTGGAACCCTACCTGCCATATAAGTGGGGCCCTACTGTACGTATATCGCAGGTACACATAGAATCGACCACAATGGCTTGTAAACATTGGCACACTGAGTCTTGGAGTGGCTGGGCCCGCTTAGGCCGCACTCCGGTCGCATGGACACGTTCGGGACGAAAGCTGTTAGATGAGTTTTTCGCCATTGGTAGAGCCATTTTTTTTATGCCAAAGAATGCCGTTAGATGAATTTGTCAAA